>BQNB010122368.1:0-20297 GCA_026074375.1 Tanacetum coccineum
GCAGCTAGCGAAACATGTTTATGAAGCTAGCGATTTATGTAGTCAAGCGAAACATGTAAGCGAAACATGTTTCATGCGATTTATGACAGGTTGAGTTCAAGCGATTTATGTCATTTCTAAGAAACGAAACTCTGCTTAATTTTTATTAGGTCAAGCGAAATATGTTTTCAAGTGAAATATGCATGCATGCGATTTATGTTAACAAGCGATTTATGACAGGTTGTTAGTTAGAGCGAAATACGTAATTGTGTAAAATGAAACTCTGTCCAGTTTTCACAAACCAAGCAAAACATTACATTGTCATATTTCTTGAGAAACATTATAGTAACATATTCCTTGAGAAACATTACAGTGACATATTCCTTGAGAAACATTACATTAATCACAAAAAGATTTTATTTTCTATGGTTTGTCTTACTTTGTAAAATTCTGTGAAATAATTGGATTTCTCGATTTTAGTGAAGATTTGTAAAATCCCGTGGAATATCAATCTTAATCACTGACAACAATATCTCTTAACACAATCCTCCTTTATCACTATTCGATCAATCGTTAATCATTTCACTTTTCAATTAAAGCAAGATGACTACTTTAGTAGAACACATAACTATTGATGGTGCTGAGAACCTCCTTTAATGCTTGAGAAATCAATGTACGATTCATGGGTAAGTCATATAAGTCTATTCATCAAAGGGAATAAAAATTGTAGGATGATGCTTGATTCAATCGATGAAGGTCCACTGGTCTATCCAACGGTGATGAAATTAGGCAGACTCGACCTAAGAAATACTCTGAACTCACTAAAGCACAACAACTTCAGTTGACTGTGAATTCAAACGCAAAAAATATCATTCTTCACGGTCTTCCATCCAATGTGTATGCACTTCTAAATCATCAAGAGGTAGCTAAGGATATTTAGGATAGAGGCAAGCTACTAATGAAAGGCACTGAATTATCATATCAAGAACGTGAATGCAGATTGTACAACTTGTTCGATAAGTTTCCTTCCATTCAGGGTGAAACATTGTATATTAATTACTGGAGATGTCTTTCAGCAGATCAATGATGACATGCTACTCTATGATGACAATGTAGCAAGTTCAAGTCAATACCAAGTTTCTGAATGCTATTCCACCAGAATGGAGCAAGTTTGTCACTGATGTGAAGTTAGCAAAGAGTTTGTATACCACCAACTATGATCAGTTGTATGCATACCTCAGTCAACATGAACGACATGTTAATGAAGTACGTATCATGCGTGAAAGTTATTCGGATCCTCTTACATTGGTAGCCAATTCTAAAACTCTATACAATCCCTCTCAATCTCCACAACATTAAGGTTCTTCAATGTATCCACCCCCTCAACAATTCACACAAGTTTATGCAGCACCTATTCATCATTAACACCATCACACTCCAGTCAATCCATAACAAAAATTAGTTTCCCCACAACCATTTATATCTCCGCCAGTGACATAACAATCTCAAGCTGAATTTCCTCAATTGGACTCTGGTCTCGCTGTTCCTAAATTTCAGCAATGAGAATATCCAATTGACTGCATCAACAAAGCAGTGGCATTCCTATCTATTGTGGCATCAAGGTTTCCACCTTCAAACAATCAACTTAAAATGTCTTCCAATCCCATAAATTAGGCAACCATTCAAGATGGAAGAGTCACAGTTCAACAAGTTCAAAGAAGACAAACTCAGAGTTTTGCTGGCACTGGAAATCGAGGAATTACTACAACCTCAAAGGGAAACTATGGAGTTGGTCAAGCAAAGGTTGTGAAGTGTTATAACTGTTTGGGGGAAGGGCATATGGCGAAACAGTGTGTAACATCCGGCAATTTTCGGAACTTTAGATGACTATTTTACCCTTTGACTTTTCGGGTCTGACTTGACTTTTTGACTTTTGACTTTGTACGGTCACATAAAAGCGATTACCGCGTAGCCGGTAAATTCCTGAAAATTATTTAAATAATAAATCATATTTATTATTATTTATCTCTCATTACGAATTTAGTTTTCAAATTTATTTGAAAAGAAACGAGAAAATATATGGTTATTATTATCCTGAGTTGATTTAATAAAAAAGACTCGCCTAAACCCGTTTTCCACGACCTTCGGACTCTAAAGCAATTTGATTGTAAAACGACATTCCTAAACAACTTTTCATTTTTGCCCGAGGCTTCGAAAACAGATCGAAAGTGACTGAAATGCCATCAGCAGATTTAGAAAACAAGAAAATAATTAATTATATTTTAATTAACACACTTTTTATTAAATAAGAAATATTTTAATAAATTAGTCATCATTTTATTCGAAAACGTTGGTTGATAACGCAAATATTTAGGTTAGAAATTTGTTTTTATTTTTACTTTCGGACGAGACATAACCGAGTCACCAAGTAAATAACAAATATTTATATAAATGTTACGATGTATTTATGAAATACTATCAAGTAAATACTCATTTTTATCAGAAAAATGATTTGGAAAACAATGGCGTAAGTTTCGTATTTTGAAACAACCGTTAAGTCCACTCAAACATCCGAACCAACATTTAAAAAAGTATCTTCTCAACCATTACACATTTAGTCCCTGGGGTGATATTTACATAATCAAACAACCCAAATTATATTACACCCATAACACTTTTCTTATAACTTTTAATATATAAAATAAAAATTTATAACTTTTTATTTCATTTTTCAAAAAATATACACACACACATAATGCACCATCTTCCTCTCCTTCTCCCATATCCGGCCGCCGCCGCCGGATTCCGACCACCACACGCCGCCGTCGCCAAAAAACTTTTCCGGCGGACTTTTCCGGCCGAAACCAAAAGTGTTCCTCGTTAACCGATCTATCCGACCCACTAGGTCACTTCGCACGCCTACGCGGCCCCCCCCCCCTGAGCCACCCAATCCTCCGGCTAAGCCTCCCACCGACGCCACCATACCAACACAAGGGTGCGTTCGGGTTTTAATAACCACCAAGGGTTCGTCCGGTTTAAATAATAAACGACCTAAGGGTGCGTTTGGCTTCGTCGTAGCCCAATAGGGTGCGTCGGGTTTGTCTCCGCCGCAAGGGTGCGTCGGGTTCGGGTCAGACCGACAAGGGCGTGTTTGTTTTATAGTTTTTGCACCGCCAGCTAATAGTACGTTTGGTTTTGTTATAACACCCCTATGGTGCGTTTTGGGGTAAGCAAATACAAAAAGGGTGCGTTTTGATTGTTATAGAAATCAACTAGAGGCGGTTGGCTGTTTATAAACAGAAACGGGTGCGTTTGGGTTAGTAAGAATATACAAAAGGGTGTTTGGTTTGGCTGTCACGCACACCGAAGGGTGCGCTTTGGCTGTTACATCAGACTAGGGGTGTTTTGTTTATAAGAAAATGAGATTAGGGTGCTTTGGTTTATAAGAAACTGATTAAGGGTGCGATTTGGTTAATAAAACACCACAAGGGGTGTTTGTTTCTGGTTTTTGACACGGTAAGTGGTGTGCTTTGGTTAACAACAAGGCTGTAAAGGAGCTTTTGGTGACAGCAGAAATCAAATAAGGTTGCGTTGGTGTAACCGAAAACAACAATAAGGGTTCATAATTGTTTATGCAATTAACTAATAAATATAACACGAGAATTATAAATCATAAATCGAAACTAAAAAGGTGGTTAATGGTTAAATAAAATATGATATTTATTACTTTTGTTTTAGTTATAAAAAATATAAACCATATATTTAAAACACGTAAATGTTTTGTAACACGCGGTTTGTTGAAAAGTGGAAAAACGTTAGGTTTTATAAATATGGGGAAACGTTTTATAAACGGAAAAGTCAAGGCGAAATTTATATAAATTTCTATATTAGTAATGTTTTACCAAAACATCTATTATTTTAGAAACCTGGTAAAATAGACTAAGTTATATTTTAAAAATATACTAAAATATAACTATACAATAATCCGACCACGAACAAAAACTATACTTTTACAAGTGAGACAACGATTTTAGCTACGATCCGTCAATAAGACAAAGATTAATTTATAAAATATTATTTTTATGAATTCCAGACTAGAAGGTAAAATCATAACTTTTGTAAAAGCTTTGAAAATGTCGTTTATATATTATGAAGCTTTAAAACGTGCGTTCACTTTTGTACGAGAACTATTATTAAGTAAATTGGTGATTTCCCGAACGCGTGTCAAAATGTTTTTGTTTTTTTTTTGCTCAGTTATTTTTCTCACGTTTCTTATTTAATACTTACAAAGTATTATATACCTCGATTATTTATTGATTGTTTTTCTTTGTTATATAATTCACAGTATGAATTATATACTTGACACATTTTTCATATGTAATATATACGAAATATATTACATACATTGCGTTACTTTCGATTTATTTTATTTAACCAACCACCAAACTATTACAACTTGGAAACCTAAATCCTTTATCCACGTGTAGCGTTGAGGTAACTATCCATCGGGAAACCCAAATTCATTATCCTAGGCTAGTGGGACTTAGCAGTTAAAGTTAATCTGCAACTTTCTAGAATCGATGTTTCGGTTTTCCCGATTCTGCTGTTGCTTAAATATGTGCAGTTCTGCCAATCGTTCTACAACATCAATGTGAGTTTATAGCCCCACGTTTTACATGTTTTATATATATTTTTGGGGTGAGAACATGCTTGTTTACAAATGCATTTACATGATTGTTTACAAATTGGTTTACATACTCATTTACATAGCTCGCTATGGAATACATTATTTGACTTCATTTTTGGTCACGAATGCATACTTTACTTTTGAAATGATTACGGATTAGCTTAAGCGGATTGAACTGATAACAATACAGTACTGCCCGGGTGTTCTTGGAGGGGACACCGGTAACGGGAGTACATATTCTTTAAATAAAGGCCCGGGTGTTCTTGGAGGGGACACCTGTGATGGGTATATATATAAGTCTACGTCACAGCTTCATGAACTGTAAATCACTTGGAGGGTGAGCGCGAATGTTATGAAATAGATCTATTCGGGTGAATCCCCGTTCGGGTGATTAGCTATCACTGGGCAAACGAACGTTATAGCATGTTGTCCATGCGAATGTTATAAAATAGATCTATTCGGGATTGACAATCCCCGTTCGGGTGATTAGCTATCACTGGGCAAACGAACGTTATAACATGTCGGATTACGATTGGTTGGGCCTACAGGGCCCACAATACTTACATATGAACTCTTACTGTTATATTAGTGCATCGGTTTCATGAACTTAGAGTAATTGTAATCATTGTTTTTAATACTCACATGTATAATTTACTGTGCCTTGAATAAAGTGGCAATACATACTTGAAACATTTTGGTGACATAAAATTGGTCATGCATTCTTTATAAATCTTTGGGATAAGATTGGTACTTTTGGTGACATTAAATTGGTCATGCATTCTTTATAAATCTTTGGGATAAGATTGGTACGTTTGGTGACATAAATGTGTCCGTGCAATCTTTATAAATCTTTGGGCTATTTAACATGTGTACTTGATGAACACATGGACAAAAACATTCATTTGAAACGTACATTCCGTATTTAACTAACCTATGAACTCACCAACTTTATATTGACCGTTTTTAAGTCATGTTTTTTCTCCAGGTGAATATGATGACATTGGCTTACTATGAAGTGCATTGGAGTCAATACAATCAAGTTTTTTCAATGGTGGATGCAATTATGGGAACAATGTTATAATCAAATTTCAGGAAAAACAACGAGATTAATTATCCAATCGACACATTTAGAGGTCGTTTCGCCTTGTATCAACGCTGGGGTGTTAATATGAATTAACTCCCCCCGTACATACTTCCGTTGCGACCACGCGTGTTTTGGGGTGTTACAGATGTATCAGAGCACGGTTATAGATAACGGAGTTGCATAAATTACCCTATAGCTATAACCGTTTTTCACAAATATTGCACCACAACAAAATGTTTCAAAGTGCATACACACTACTACTTGCTTATGTGCTTACATTACGTGCTGCATTAAGTGCTTACATGTCATACATATATATAATATATATGCTTGCGTACTTTGCGTATATCATGCATTTATTTATATAAGAGTTATTTATATAAATACCAGAACAATTCTTAAGACATTGTGAGTTGCACAATGGTCTCATTTACGCCTAAGACATTGAGAGTTGCACAATGGTCTCATTTTACTTTTTAGACATTGTGAATTAAACAATGGTCTCACTTTGTTCTCAAACATTGTAAGTTAAACAAGGGTCTCGAAGAATATTATTTTTCTTCATAGCTTTATACAATATCGTTTTTTCTTTTTTTTACTTTCTCTCTCTAAAATCTATTTTTCTTATTTTTGTGTTTGAGGTGATGAAATGATATCCTAACAGCATCGTTTCGCTATTGTTAGCTTGCACATAAAGCGCACTATGTTCCGTCTAGGTCGCGTTTAGGGCAATCGTACTCGTCCCTCACTTGTGGATTTATTCCAATTCACCGCTTGCTTAAGGTGAATCATCGTAGCCTCTTTTTACTTATGTTTTTCCTAGGGGAAAAATGATACTCAAATGATTTATAAATGTTTTCTGATGTGTTACACTATTTATTTACTTGGACAATATGTGTGTTTATATTGCTATATGTGTGTTTATGTACCTAAATTACGAGAAGCAAAAGAGACACCCATTATATCTAGGTAGGGCGCCAATAGACCTTTGGGATGATGCACCTAACGTCATTGAGTTTTATTATGTGATTTGTTGTTGTGTGATAGTACTAAATGCCGTATACGTATATCTTCTCGCTATTGTCCTACTTAGCCAATACGCACAACAAATGTGTTTATTACTTAAACCTACGAGCTCACCAACTTTATGTTGACGTTTTCTAGTATTCATTTTTAGGTAATCAAGTTACTGTGCCTAAGGAGGAATAGAGCCTTCTTGCATTACTTAGAGAGACTTAGGATGTAACCCTCTCGAGTTACTTATCCCTTGTATTACTTATCTATTTGACATTAATTGTACTTGTTCCGGGTTGTGGGATTATTATGACTATGTGACCATGTTGTCGTGGTAATGTCTATCCAGGATACAAGTCTCCACTTGTGTCGGGAGTCATCATGACACGTTTATGTAAAATTTTCATTTAGTGAATTCTCTATTGTCTTATATCAATGTGTTATGACGATCCTGTCCGTTACACCTCATGTTTTCGCCTTAAACGGGGTGTGATAGTTTACATCAAGTATAGTGACCTTTACAATCGAGTAATCGATGTATGTGTTCCACGTGTTCTAGGATGATTCCGACAACATGTTAGAGGTCTTATTTTGGTGTTTGATTGCATATATTGGTTGTGTTTTATGTGCATTAAATGTCTATGTGTTTTAGTATGATTAATTGTTTGAATTGGTTTTGCTTATTAATAAATGTGGCCTTTGTTTTATATATATGCAAAAATGATTTTCGAAAATTAATATGGACTAAAAGCACTTGATCATTATGCTTATTATATATATATATATATATATATATATATATATATATATATATATATATATATATATATATTGATATGTACACTTTGCTAAACCGTGTTGCGATATATATATACACACACACACACACACACACATATATATATATATATGTAAACCTATTATTTCTTGCAACGTTCTATAACGCATGGGTTTAGTGGTTCCCGAAAGGGATCTCGCAACGGAACAACGTATGAATAAACATTTTTACAATAATATTTTAACAATATTAAAAGTATGTCGTAATCATTACTAGGATTTGATTATTTTCCATGGGGATTTAACTTTATCTGTAGTAATTTAATTACTTATACTTGGAAATATTGTAAACAAAATATAGTAACTTAATTTTATAAATCACATGTGAATTATAAAATATAAGGGATGATTTTAATACTGGAAATTTAAAACAAAATGAAAATGTATTAAAAATATTAGTGTTATAAGGATGTATGCATACTTTCTTATATAAAATTTTGGTACATTTAATTTTATCAAAATTTCAATACCCTAAAAATTAAGTCATTTACCATCCAAGTATGAGATCACTTATTTTTTTTTTACTCTAAGACAGTTTTAGGTGAATTGCAAAACAAGGTAATATAATAATCGTATGGTTAGACCTGAGACTATAAAATTACTGATTTTGTATTGGACTACTTTTATCGAGTATGGTTGGTCAGACCTTTGACCCGAGGCATACGATGGGGCGAAACATGCCAACTTGACAATGTTATTATAGATAATATTGCCTTGATCTTTACATTATAATTCTGGATTATGATGTCTTGGGCCTCATAAAAATAAGAGTTGCACATGTAGACAATTATCACCCGCTGATTACCTTTTAAGTTTATCATTTCTAGTAGATCAACTATATTAATGGTAGAACGTCAAGTTGGATCTTAGACTATTGTTAAAAATTAATTGTTTATTTCTATAAACATGGGTAGTTAGTTTTTTAAGAGATGAATTATCGAAAATACTAATATTGAACTTTGCAAGTTCTTTTAATGTATTAATGCAACATATACCGTAAGCAATAGTTTATTCTTTACTTGTGAAAGATAAACCGTTTCTATTTTCCTTGGAAAAATAAGACTATTTTCCATTCTTTTTACTTGCGAAAAAGTTATAATAGGAATGAAAGACGAAAATATCACTGAAAAACTGGAAAAGGCGATAACTAGAGAACTCGTGTCTATAGTTTTTTCCTTAACCCAGTAAGAGGCGCTACACACCCTTGTGGTAAAGTGAGTGGATAAAGGAGGAATTGCATGCCAATTTTTCAAGTTAATAAATAGCTTATATGGCTAGAACTTAAACACATTTCTTTGGATGTGTAAGTACTTTCTTACTAGTCCATGCAACTCACATTAGCAATAATGTGTAGACATTCAAGAATTAGAAATATGCATAAATTGCTACTTACTTTTCATTAGTAAAGGAACACTCACAATGTTGTCAGATCTGGTGGGAGCAATGCATTTTATAAACGAAAATAACCAACTCGTAATGTTGTCAAATTCAGTGAGAGTTATGAGCTGTTTACCTCATAGGCGTCTGACTTTATTTCTGGCTTGGCTTGAAATGATAAATTACATTCTAAGTGTGAAACATATTCATTTAGTAAATAATGTCCGTCTATTATCTGATGATAACTTGTTGCCATTGAGATGTCGTTTCCGTTTTATGTTATCTACAAGATAGTTATGCATGATTCCTTATTAATCGATGGAGTTCTATATACAATAGTTGTGTTAATATGCTTTGAGCTTGACTTGATTTATATTCTATCTGTGACACTGCCATATTGTTGATACAAACAAACTAGCTAGTATGGTGTTGTTTTATGCAAAGAAGTTGTACCCTGCACAAGTGGGAGAAATCTTTACTATATGCAAGGAATAACTTAGAACAATATAACTAATGGTTTTTTTGACTGCAAAGTAAGAAAACTATTACTCTACTAGGACTCCTACAGACTTAATATATGTAACCCTATTAAGAAATGTGTCAAGATAAAAAGGTAAGCTACATGATTATGATTTCTTGGAACATGAAGTTTGAAATTAACTTAAAATTACTATTGAGGCTTGTTAGAAATCGAGAAAAGACTCGGTCACTACCAATATGTAATAGTATAGCTCATAGCAATAATATTTGGAAACTTACCAAGCTAACCGAGTCAACATAAGATACCCTTATGTTGACCGGCGCCCAAGTAAGTATAAATACCCCTCTCCATACCTTGGAGAGGGTTGGTTGTTCATTTGGTTCTTTCACATAATACATTTTCCTTTCCTTTCTCTCTCTAAGTGCTACAACCCTCCTTTCTCTCTCTAAACTTTCTTTCTTGCTCATTTGTTAAGTGATTTGATACATCTACAATTGGTATCAGTCGTCATGGGATGATATCGTGAGCTTGTGTGCGTTTATATCTTGTTTAGATCGTTGGTTTTAGTTATTTTTGGTTTCGTGTCTTACAAAATCAAAACCTAGATTTTTGTGTTTAAAAGTGATAAAGCTTATGTTTTTAAGCAAGATCTAGGTCTAAAATAACTAGTTGTGCAAGAAAAAAATAAAGGTAAAACGTTAAAAGGGTGTGTTTTGGTGATTTTTGTGAAAAAGTACGTTTTTATTTGAAGCTTGCGAAATATGTATGAGTCTAGCGAAATGTGTATGCAGGCGAAATATGCAAGCGAAATATGTAACAGGCAATTTATGTTGGTAGGCGATTTATGACAGGTTGTTAGTTCAAGCGAAATACGTTCTTGTGCAAAATGAAACTCTGTCCAATTTTCATAAACCAAGCGAAACATTACATTGCCATATTTCAAGCGAAACATTACAAGTAAAACATTACAATTTTTCATAATCCCATGAAACATTACATTGTCAAAAACCATGCGAAACAATAACACAGTCACAGAGATTTTATTTCTACTAATGTCTTACTTTGTAAAATCCCACGAAATACTTGGATTTCTCGGTTTTAGTGAAGATTTGTAAAATCATGTGGAATATCAATCTTAATCACCGACAACAACAACCCTTAACATAATCCTCCTTTATCACTCTTTGATCAATTCTTAATCATTTCACTTCTCAATTAGATCAAGATGACTACTTTAGCAGAACCCATCATTGTTGCTGGAGTTGAGAACCGTCCTTCAATGCCTTGAGAAATCAATATGATTCCATGCAAGTCGTATACTTCTATTCATCAAAGCGAAGAAACATGGTAGGATGATGCTTGATTCAATCGATAATGGTCCATTGGTTTACCCAACTGTTGAAGAAAATAGACAGACTAGACCTAAGAAATACTCCAAACATACTAAAGCACAACTACTTCAAGATGACTGTGATGTTCAAGCAACCAATATCATTCTTCACGGTCTTCCATCCGATTTGTATGCACTTGTTAACCATCAAGAGGCTACTAAGGATACTTGGGATAAAGTCAAGCTACTAATGAAAGGCACTAAATTATCATACCAAGAACGTGAATGCAGATTGTACAACTTGTTTGATAAGTTTGCTTATGTTCAGGGAAAACACTGTAATAGTTACTACTGGAATTCTCCTCGATGATCAATGGGACCTCATACTATTAGGATGACAATGCGACAAGTTCAAGTCAATACCAAGTTTCTGAATGCTCTTCCACTATAATGGAGCAAGTTTGTCACTGATGTGAAGTTAGCAAAGAGTTTGTATACCACCAACTATGATCATTTGTATGCATACCTCAGTTAACATGAATGCCATGCTAATGAAGTATGTATCATGCATGAAAGATATCCGGATCCTCTTGCATTGGTAGCCAACTCTCCAACTCTATACAATCCCCTCTCAGTCCACCACAACATTCAGATTTCATAAATGTAACCACCCCTCAACAATTCACACCAGTTTATGCATCACATACTCATCATTAACACCATCACACTCCAGTCAATCCACAATAACAACCAGTTTCTCCACAACCATTCATATCCCCGCCGGTGACACAACAATCTCAAGCTGAATTTCCTCAATTAGACTCTGGTCTCGTTGTTCCTACATTTTAGCAAGGTATTGATCCAATTGAATGCATCACCAAAGCAATGGCATTCCTATCTGCTGTATCATCAATGTTTCCACCTTCAAACAATCAACTCAGAAAGTCTTCCAATCCCAGAAATCAGGAAACCATTCAAGATGGCAGAGTCACCGTTCAACAAGTTCAAGGAAGACAAAATCAGAGTTTTGCTGGTACTAGAAACTGAGGAATTGCTACAACCTCAAGGGGAAACTATGCAGCTGGTCAAGCAAAGGTTGCGAAGTGTTATAACTGTATGGGGGAAGGACATATGGCGAAATAGTGCACTCAGCCAAAGAAGCCAAGAAGTTCTGCATGGTTTAAGGAGAAGTTGATGTTAGTCGAAGAACAAGAAGCTGGTGAGATATTGATGAAGAACAACTTGCATTCATAGTAGACCCTAGAATAGCAGAAGTTCAAGTTGCTCAACAGACAATCCCTCATAATTTAGCCTTCCAGACTGAAGACTTGGATGCCTATGACTCGGATTGTGATGATATATCCTCTGCTAAAGCAGTTCTGATGACAAATCTTTCAAGTTGTGATCCAGATGTTTTCTCTGAGGTACCATATTCTGATTCTTATCCTAATGAAATGATTTATCAGGATGTGCAAGAGATGCAGTATTATGAACAAACACATATTAATGGTTATCCAGATAATGAGATAAACAGTGATATCAATATCATTCCTTACTCTCAATCTCTGCAAGAATCACAAGATGCGGGTATTCAAGATACTAATTCTTCTGCACCAAATAATTTATTGGTTCTATCTTTGGTTGAACAAATGACTGATCATGTAGCTAATTTAGATAAGGAAAAGCAAAAAAATAAAATGGTAAATGAATCCTTAACCGCTGAGCTTGAGAGATACAAAGAACGTGTCACCATTTTAAACAAAGACTTAATGTAGATTTGAACAAACATGAAAAATTTATAGATTCTCAAATGGATGACTTAATTCGAAATAGAAATGCAAAGTTTGCGGCTTTTCAGCAGAAGATCGATACACTTAAAGAAACTCTTTCTAATTATGTCAAAGAAAAAGAATCTTTATCAACAACATTAACTGTTTTCAAAACAGAATCTAAAGAAAAAGAATCTAAATATATTGACAAGGAATTTGTTTTGGAAAACCAAAATAAAGAACTAAAAAATATTCTTTGTAAGTTGTATCGATCTACGCAAGCAATGCATATGCTAACGAAACCATAAGTTTTTTACGATAACACTCATAAACAAGCTCTTGGTTATCAAAATCCATTGCATCTTAAAAAGCTCAACAGATTAAATCAACATTATATGATGGTAGTGTTATTACTAAGGAACATGATGTGATTTCTGTAATTGCTGATGTAGAGACATTGATTTTGGAAGAAGAAAGTCGATCAAAGATGCTTGATAAATAAAATGATCCAATTTCAATAAAATAATAAATTAATATTTCTCCAATTGAGTATTCAAAGTTGAATAAAATAAAAGAAGATTTTGGTAAACGTTTTGTTACTAAAAAAGAATTGTCTGCAGAACAATCTTTCTAGTTAAAACATTCGAACTATAATCCTGACACATTTGTTAAGTCACATACACCTGTTAGAATTGAAGCTCCTAGTGAACTTCCTAAGGTAAATTTGGTAAATGAAAGTCTTAAAAGGCTAAAATATCATCTCGCTAGTTTTGACAAGGTCATGAAAAAGAGAACCACATCTGATGCTATATCGGCAGGTGTGTGGGGTTTTGAACATACAAAAGCTTGTTTTGTAACTGAAATAATTCCATTTTAAAAGTTTTAAAAGATATATTTAATACGTTTGATAAAACTCTTTTAGATTAAATTACTGAAGTTCAAACTGTTTTTAACCAAATGGAAGCGGCTGTTGATCAGTGTTCTATAGACAAAAACGCTTTTGAAATTCAAATCAAACAACTTAGTATTGATAATGATCAACTCTTGAAACAAATCATGTTTTAAGAAATTGTGCATATTGTTGTGAATTCTGTGGATAGTCTTGATGTGAATAAATCATGTGTAGATGAATGCAATACGTGTTTGGAACTTGAAACTGAGCTTCTCAAAAAGAAAGATTTGATTGAAAAAGATGTTTATGATAAACTTTTGAAAAATTATTCAACACTAGAAAAACATTGCATTTCTTTGGAATTAACAACTCGACTCAATCAAGAATTTTTTCAATAGGACAATTTTTGTGAAAACCAAAATGCTCCTACATTTAATCAATTATTTGGAATAAATAAATTAAAAGCTCAGTGACAAGAAAAGGACACAGTCATAAGGAAGTTGAAGGATATGATTACATCTTTGAGTGGAAAAGATAGTGTGAAAAATGTAAAGAAAGATATTTATGAGATTGAAACAATAAACATTGAGTTGGAGCATAGTGTGGCAATATTATTCTCTGAAAATAAAAATTTAAGAAAAGAACGAGAGCATTTGAAATCAATTTACAAAGACCAATTTGACTCAATTAAAAAGACATGTGTTTAATCCAAAGGACATTGTGACTCTCTAATTGCTCAAATCAATGCAAAGTTTGTTGAAAATTTGGATTTAAATGCTCAACTTCAAGAAAAGGTTTTTGCTATTACAACATGGAAAAATAAATTAAGGAAACTTAAAGGTGTTTCAAAACCTATTGCCACTATTGCTCCAGGAATGTTCAAGCTAGACATAGAACCTATTTCTCATAGACTTAAGAACAATAAGGATGCCCATAAGGTTTATCTTGAGAAGACTATAGAAAATACTGACACCCTTCGTGGACTTATAGAATGCACTAGAAAACATAATCCTAGTGAACCTCTATTAGAATCCGGTTTCATGTTTACAAAACACGTTTAGGAATTGTTAGTCTATGTCTCTAAGACATACCCTAGTTTAACAAAATCTTGTGAGAAATTAGTTGCTGTCACAAAAATAAACAAGGACAAGAAAGTTAGGTTTGTTGAACCTATCACATCTTCAAGCAACATTCCTAAGCAGATCGATTCTTTTAGGACCAAATATTCTAACAAGCATTTGTTGACTTCTACCGGAGTAAACACTACCACTAGTGCTAGCGGATCAAAGCCTTCAGGCAATACAAAGAAAAATAGGATCTCACGACCACCAAGTAGCAATCAAAAGAATAAAGTAGAAGAACACTAGGAAAGTTAAATCTAGTTTGAATAAGACGAATTCTATTTTTGAATCTATCAGTAATGCACATGTTAAGCATTTTGTAAGAAATGCTAAGGTTTGAATCTATTTGTGCTATCTGTAACAAATGTTTGTTTGATGTTAATCATGATATGTGTGTTAAATGTGTGGTTATTGATTATGTGAATGATGTACATGTGCATTCTAAATCTAAAAAGAAATAAAATTAGAAAAGTATGGAACCATATGGGTAATGTGTTCAATGAAATGGAATATAGTTGTGAAACTTAACCCAATAGGATAGGACCATTACTATAGTCAAAAATTAAGTGGCCCTTTAACTAGGTTCACCTCCACTAAAGTAGTGCCTACTAAAGAAACCACTAACAAATCAGTTCTTACACCAACTCAAGGAATCATAGTTTATAGTAAGAGACCCATGAATCAAAATTAGTAGGATTCGAGTATAAATCTAAGAATCATAAAAACGTAGATCTATAACTCCTCGGACCTCACATCCAATTCTGGGGATCTACGTTTATGATGTTCCATCTTCTTCTCTTGAATGTTGCAAGGTTGTCCAAATTATTCTAAGGTATTTGGACTCTAGATGCTCTAAGCAAATGACGGAAATCGCTATCTCAACTCAATCAACTTCGTCAAAAAAGTTTTTTGGTACCGTTATATTTTGGAATTAACATATAGCTAAGATAATAGAAATGTGTTACAAAATCTCGGTATACTAGTGGAAGGGTTAAGACATAAATTATTCTCAAGGGTACAATTTTATGATTCCGATCTCGAAGTATCTTTCGCAAACACACCTTCCTTCATTCGTAACTTAGAACGAGTTTGATCTGACTCACGGGATCAAGGTGCTTAAAACTTATACACTTATCTATGTAAAATGTGTTGCTATCCTCTTCCCATATGTCACTTGACTAGAGGCCATAAAGACCAAGGTCTTGGTTGTAGGCCTCAAAGATTATCTCATTTAAACTTCGATAATATCACTTCTCTTTGCCAAACAAGTCTCCGTACGAGACTTTCCAAAACTAAAGTATCAGAACGGAATCCACTTTCTCTGCCTTTGCTCTTGGTAAATTAAGAAACGACTGTCCACAAACCCAAAGCTGAAGACTCCATTTAAGAAAAACTCTATCTGCTGCATATGGATCTTTGCGGGCCAATATGGATTCAAATTAACAATGGAGAAAATTATACTAGGTTATCGTTTATGATGTATTCTCGTGGATTACATGGGGTCGAAATTTCTAGACGATCAAAGGATGAGGTTCTAGATTTTCCCGTGATCAATTCCTCATAATGATTTAAGTTTTCTGAATGCAACATTTCATAACATCCGACTCTGATAATGGCACATAATTATCAATCATACACTGAGATCTTATTATTGAAGAATTCTAAATCTCACATCAAACATTTCGATGCTCGCAACTCACACAACAGAATGGCGTGTCGAAAACTGAACCGAACTTTAGTGACTGCTGACTCGCACCATGGCTATCTTTTTCAAGCTCCGTTATTTACATTGGGACCATAAGCAGTCGGCAGACACTTTCCTTAACTCAAAACCGTATCATATATTGTGAAGATGTCACAACAAAACACCGTATGAGCTTCTCCATGATAGAAAAACTGATTTATCTTATCTTCATGTCTATGGTGCTCTTTTCTATCCCACTAATGACAGTAAAGATCTTGGTAAGTTAAAACCTAAAGCTAATATAGGAATGTTTGTTGGCTACACTCTTGCAAAGAAAGCATTTCGAATCTACAACAAAAGGACCCGTTTAATCATTGAAATTACTCATGTTGATTTTGATGAGTTAACTGCAATGGCTTCTGAACAATTCAGTTCAAGACCCGGGCCTAAACTTTTGACTCCTAGAACAACCAGTTCAGGACTTGTGCAAAACATTCCTTCTTCAACTCTGTATGTCCCACCAACAAAGAACGATTGGGAAATATTGTTTCAACCAATGTTTGATGAGTACCTTAATCCTCCACCATGTGTTGATCTTCAAGTTCATGCAGTCATTGCTCAAGAATCTGCTGTTTTAACTGGTACACCTTCCTCAACTACAATTTATCAAGATGCACCATCTATAAGTACCTCATAAACAAATCAAGAAACACCATCTCCAGTCATTCCTCTTGGTGTTAAAGAAGCTGACCATGATATTCAAGTTGCACACATGGATAATAATCTATGTGTTGATTTTCCAATTCCAGAACCAAGTTCTGAATAATCCTCTTCTTAGGTTGTTTTTCCAAACAATGTGTACTCAGTCAACCAACCACCCAAACACATCAACAAATGGACCAAAGATCACCCGATTGATAATGTAATTGGAAATCCTTCTAGACCGGTCTCCACTCAACATCAACTACAAGATGAAGCCCTATTCTGTTATTTCGATGCTTTCCTTTCTTCTGTTGAACCCAAGAGTTATAAAGAAGCATTGACGGAATCCTGCTGGATTGAATCCATGCAAGAAGAACTCAATGAATTTGAACATTTTGAAGTTTAAGAGCTGTTACATTCGTCCGGATTGTGTTATGATTATTACCTTGAAGTGGATATATAAAGTGAAATTAGACGAACTAGGAGGTGTGTTGAAAAATAAGTCTCGCTTGGTAGCGAGGGGATATTGTTAGGAAGAAGGCATAGACTTTTAGGAATCTTTCACTCCTGTTGCTCGACTTGAGGCCATCTGCATCTTTATTGCATTCGCTGCTCATATGAACATGATCGTCTATCAAATAGATGTGAAGACCGCATTCTTGAATGGCATACTGCGTAAGGAGATATATGTTAGTCAACCGGATGGGTTTGTAGATCCAGAGAATCCCAACCATGTGTACAAGCTTAAGAAAGCTCTTTACGGGTTAAAGCAGGCACTAAGGGCTTGGTATGGTTTGCTCTCATCGTTTCTACTCTCCCAAAAGTTCTTAAAAGGCATCATTGATCCTACATTATTCACCAGGAGAGAAGGCAAAGACATATTACTGGTACAAATTTATGTCGACGATGGATGATATTATTTTTGCCTTCACTAAATTTGATCTTTGTGAAACATTTTCAAAAGTCACGTGTTCAAAATTTAAGATGTCGATGATGGGCAAACTATCATTCTTTCTAGGACTACAAATTTCTCAAAGTCCTAGAGGCATCTTTTTAAACCAATCCAAATATGCTCTTGAATCACTTAAAAAGTATGGTATGGAAACCTGTGACCAAGTGGATACTCCAATGGTAGACAAATCCAAATTGGATGAAGATCCACAAGGGAAAGCCATTGATCCTACACGTTATCGTAGAATGATTAGCACCCTTATGTATCTCACATCCAGTAGACTAGACCTTGTATTTGTTGTATGCATGTGTGCCCGGTATCAGGCAAAGCCTACCAAAAAGCACTTACATGCTGTTAAGTGAATCTTTCGATACCTAAGAGTAACCATAAATATAGGTCTGTGGTATTCTAAGGATTCTTACATTGCTCTAACAGTGTTAGGAATAATTGTAATACTTAATTTCTACTAGTAGGTATGTAGTTCCTACTGGTAGAGTAGTAGTTCCTACTGGCAGGTATGTAGTTCCTGCTGGTAAGGTTATTATCATAGTTAGTACTGGTAGGCTATGTTTCCTACTGGTAGTGTACTTAGTCCTGGTAGAGTCAAATAGTTATTTTAGGATAAGATTTTAGTTAGTTAGAGGTGAGGATATGCATGAGATAAATTAGGGAGAGTCATGCATATTATTCTCACGTGATTTTAGGAAATGCCAATTAGGGTTTCACTACTATAAAAAGAACCCACGGCTTAGGGAAAATCACACATTCAGAAAAACATAATTCTCCTTGTTAATTAATAGAAATCCATAGAAGGATCTTTTAGTTTAATAGTCTTGTTCTTCTTATAGGCTTTGTCTAATTTCCGCATAGACATTAGCTTTGTTTAGCAAGAGTCTCTCTTGTGATTAGCTTGTGATTACATAGGTTAATCACCATCCTTAACAGGCAGTAAAGATCTATCTAGAGTGGGATCCAACAAGTGGTATCAGAGCTTGTTGAGAGTCTCTGGATAAGAAGAACACGTAGATCTAGACTCTTAGAACCTTAAACACATCCAAAAACATCCAATATCCCTACCACAACCTTTTCAAGATGTCTGACCATGATGATGATGCTTCTGATATTAATAATGACAATGCTCAACCACAACAACAGCAAAACATTCAACCTCAAATCATCACCACTGTCTCGAACAACAATGCAAAGTTTCCTTATTTGAAGAAGGATGAGTATGAGGTCTGGGCTATGAAGATGGAATACTGGATCACAAACAATGATATGAATATCTGGAAGGTGATTCAAAATGGCAACAGCTTAAAAAGGACTGGAAGAGATCGTGATGGAAGGGTCATTATTCTTCCCCCAACGACTGCAGATGAACACATTGCTGTTCAGAGGGAATCAAAGGCAAGAACTACCTTGCTTCAGTCTATTCCTGATGATCATGTGGCTGATTTCCATTATATGGATGATGCAAGGGATATATGGAATGCAGTCAAAGCTAGGTTTGGTGGAAATGCCGAATCCAAAAAGATGAGAAAGTCCATGCTGAAGCAAGAATTCTCAGAGTTCAGAATTAGTGAATCAGAGGGATTGCACAAAGGGTATGACAGGATGCAGAAGATTCTCAGTCAGCTTAACCAACTCAAGGCCAAGCCTGATGATGAAGACATCAATCTTAAGTTTCTCAGAGGTTTGCCTTTATCTTGGTCACAAGTGGCTTTGACCTTAAAAACCAAAGGTGGACTTGAACTTCTTTCTTTTGATGATTTATACTAAAAGTTAAAGACTTTTGAGATAGATATCAAAGGATATTCTACTCATTCCTCAAGTCAATCTCCAAGCCATTCTGCATTTGTTAGTACTACTAGTACTAGCAAAAAGATGTCATATGCAGAAAGCCCAAGCTTCTCCTCATCTACTACTTAGTCTACTCCATCAAGTTCTAAAGCTAGATCTCACAGTTCTGGTAATTTGCTTCAAGATGTTCTTCACTCTCTTGTAGCTGTAAGTGAACCAGAACAACAAGTAGCTTATGAAGATTTTGAGCAGATAGACAAATTGGACTTAGAAGAGATGGTTATCAAATGGCAAATGGCTATGTTGTCAGTCAGGGTGAATAAGTTCGAGAAAAAGGCTAGAAGGAAGATTAAGTTTGATAAGAAAGAAGCTACTAGGTTCAACAAGAAAGCAGTTAGATGCTATAACTGCTTGCAAAAGGGCACTTTGCAAGAGAATGCAGAGCAAAAGGGGGAAATGAATAGAGATATTATTATCCCACTAGTTTAATCCATTACACAACAATAATATATACCAATATGCTAGAAAATAAGAAGAAATCTTAGAGAGAGAAAGTAGAGAGAGAAACAAAGAGAATATTGAGAGTTT
>BQNB010122369.1:0-20297 GCA_026074375.1 Tanacetum coccineum
TAGGAGGAATTCTAATAGTAACAAGACTATTAGAAGAGAGAAGAAACGTTTAGAAGTGAGAAGAAACGTTAGAGATGAGGAGGCTTATTAGAAGTGAAAAAGAACGTTTAGAAGAGAGAAGAAACTTTAGAAGTAGATGTTGGAGTATGCTCGTGTCATAATAAATAATTATATGGCTAGACACATGTGAGCCTAGGGGGTCACACATATATACACTGAGGTACCATTTTATATATCGTGTTTATTGTATTTACGGTACATAAATAACCCACGTAACTCGGGATCACTATTGGGCTTCTAATAACTAAGTAAAGTACTTATTATATTGGACTTGGAAATCAAATGGGAGGCCCATTTAAGTCTTCATAGTGGCCGGCCTATATGGAGGAAAAGAGAGGGATAAGATCAAATCTTTTGGTCAAATATATTTTAGGATATAACTCCTTATTAATTGGGTATTAACTCCTAATTTATTTTGATAACAACTTACCAAAAGACTCCCCTCCCCTATCTTATTTAAACACGGCACAAACACACTCTTTGGTAAGGGTTTTTTGTGTTCTTGTTTTCTATCACTTTGTATCTAGTTTATTCAAGGTGAATTCCAAAGTTACGGGGTTAAGACTAGCATCAATTTGGTATATAAGGAAGTGTAGTGTGGATACATCATAGAGATGATCTCCATTGATCACTTGGTTTCATTATGTGTTTCGTGTTAAGGTGAAGGTCACCATTTGAATCTACCGATCACGCTACAAAGGTATTACTTTTCTTGTTTTAACTATGATTGATCATATGACTCTATGGATCCATTGATAGGTGCATGTTCCACTGCATTTTATATTTAATTATATGATATTCATTTTATTCAGCACCTATAGTGGTATCACGAGCCATCATATGATGTCATATGATCATCTTGTATGCGTAAAAATGGCTAAAAACGTGTGTTTTTGATGGATTCAAAAGGATAATTTTAAAACAGCCCCTAGGGCTTATTTTTTGAAATTAATTTGACCTATATAGGGTCTTATGATCTGTGATTTTTGATCCCATAGCCATTTGTTATGTATACTTTAATTGGTTTTGTTATCGGGTACGTGTAAAAGGGCCTAAATCGCGTGTTTTGGAACGATTCTTGAATCGGTTTTAAATCATCCCCTTGGGCATTATTTTCTGAAATAATATGGTTGTTATAAGGTCTTTAATACAGTACTAAGTGATCCTTAAGCCATTGGTTACACGTACCAATCGCGGTTTAAATTCTAGTTAATTTATTTCTTCGATTCGTTGGCTAACAATTTATTTCTTGTTAATTATTTTGTTTCCATGGCAAATACATGCATGTGATACGCTTGTGGATAAGCACAGGGACTTCATGATGGGTTGGGATAACCATCATAGTTATCAATTGTTTAGGATAAATGTTTAGGATAACTATTTGTTATATTTAGGATAAGTCTTGTGTTTATGTGAGTTATCACATAACTAGTATTTAAGGTTTTGTTTCATTAATGAAAAGTAATCATCAAGTTTGTCAAATAAATTGTCTAGTCTTCTCTCTATATTCTTAAGGAGCTCGCACACGCTTGAAGTGGTGCTACTATCCCGATACAACCCAAACCGGGTCGTATCAATTGGTGCTTTCATTGAGAGCTCTCGTTAAGAGGGCTTCCAATTCAAGTTACCAAAAAAAACTATTCACAAGTTACTATTCATCGGATACTATTCATCGCAGTTACTATTGATCAGTTACTATTCATGAAAAAAAATTGAGTTATTGTTCATGGCATCGGACGGCGGTGATCAAGACGCGAGATACACACTATCTAAGCTCTTGCAAATAGGTACGGTGGCCGAATATGAGAGTGAGTTTGTGGTACTTGCAAATAGAGTAACGGGGATCTCTGAATCTTTACTTACATCGTTTTATATCTCCAGACTTAAGCTGACATTACAAATAGATCTATTAAGGGCAAGGCCTAAAACTTTATGAGAAGCCTTTGCCTTAGCCCGGATCACCGAAGCCCGTTTTGAGGACGAGAGGGCTACCACAGTCATCGCCAAACCAAACGACCTCAAAACAGTGGTACAGGTACAAGATATTAAGGAAATAACTCTCCATACATCAGACAAGGTAAAAGCTGTGTCAACAAGTATAGTTGCTACCTATGAAGAACACGTGTGCCAAGATGGGTTTTGTATGGTTGCTACATATGAAGAACGGGAGTGTCAAGATGGATTAAAACCGGTTACAACCAGATCTTCTGCTGGGAAAAGGGTGATCTTGGCACCATTACCTCCAAGGGAGGCCCACCAGATCATATGCGAGCTTGTTGTTTTGAAGTCCCTATTAGAGCAAAAGTCAATGTTCAGGCGTCAAGAGAGAATGTTGAGACGACAAGAGCAACAATGATTAGCGAAGGATGCTAAAATTTAAAGAAGAATTTGGGATCCTGGAATCAAGAGTATACAAGACAACACCTTGAGGGTAAGGTGGTTTTGAAGGAGTGAGGAATGATAAGCCTGTGGATAAGCACAGGGACTTCATGATGGGTTGGGATAACCATCATAGTTATCAATTGTTTAGGATAAATGTTTAGGATAACTATTTGTTATGTTTAGGATAAGTCTTGTGTTTATGTGAGTTATCACATAACTATTATTTAAGGTTTTGTTTCATTAATGAAAAGTAATCAATTAAGTTTGTCAAATAAATTGTCTAGTCTTCTCTCTATATTCTTAAGGAGCTCGCACATGCTTGAAGTGGTGCTACTATCCCGATACAACACAAACCGGGTCGTATAAGCATGTTTGGCCATGGACTTAGCCAACACCTTTTTAATACATGATATTATGGTATTATTATGTTGTGTATGCAAAGTCGATGAAAACCATGACCACTTGTGAATTGATTCGCTAGTTATTGCATTTAATTTCAGTTTTTGGGTTTGCCATTGTTTCAGCTTCTTTTGTATGCTTTTAATTTTCATTGTAGCCATTGTTTGGGCATTTTACAGTAGTTAGATGATAGGATAAATATATTCAATTATCAAATTATTGTAACCGTTGTTTGGATTCGAATGGCGCAAGAGTTAAAGGCATAAAGTCAAATTCAGAGCTGCTGGAGTGACTTTCACTAAAAGTGGGTTTCCCGGAGTTCTACAAGGAGTTAGTAGCTGAAATTTAGGGAGCAGGTGCACAACTCATGGGGCTACAATTTAGGGAGCAGGTGCACAACTCATGGGGCTACAATTTCTTCAACTGAACACTTGTTTTTATAAATAAGACTAAATAAATGTTATGATTGTTATTTAATTTATGTATTGTTCAAACTACTCCCTCCGTCCCATATTAAGTGTCCACAGTGGAATCTTTTAAGTCTTTTTTCATCAACTTTGACCATAAATATTTTTGTTTATGTTATACAAGACCAAGCATAGGTTTTTTTCATCAGTTGAGGCTTTGCATACTTGTGGTTGTGTTTGTTTGTTTGCTTTAAAAATGCTTGGAATGTATATAAAATTGCAAATGTTTTTATAAAACGAAAAATGAAACATAAACCATTTTTAGAAACTAAATCCTTGATTTAATTTAAAGTTTAAATATGATTTGAAACTAAACACTTGTTTTTATATAAATAACACTAAATAAATGTTATGATTGTTATTTAATTTATGTATTGTTCAAACTAATATTTATTCAACCTAGGTTATATATTAATCATGAAAATGAACAACTTGACACACATAATATAATTAAACAAGTAATAGACTTGTAGTTATAAAAATATGGTTTTTAACTTGTGTACGAAGATGAATGCATTGCTTCCGCGTTATTATACTTTTTGATCATGTATTTATCAAAAATAATACCTGTCTAATTTAAGTCATGTCGTCCAATTGGTTGAGAACACTTGCAATTGCTCTTCACTCTGCGTGAGACGTAGGTAAATTGTAACCCAAGGTGATTATTCTCTATGCGTGAGACTTAGATATATTCTCACATGTTCTCGCATTGGATGACTTAATCGAGTTAAGCAGGTGAGACCTTGGCTCGAGGCAAGGATGGGACTAAACATGCCAACTTGACATTGTTTCTTCGGTTACAAATGTCATGAGTCCCATATGGTCTAAGAATTGCACAGGTTTTTGCAATTGGTGAACGTCACCTACCTATTGAATCTATCATTGCTAGCAGATCAACTGATGTGATGGTGGAACCTCAATGAGGATCTTAGCCTTTCGTAAAATTAATTGTTTTATATTATAAACAAGGGTAGTTAATTTTAAAAGGATAATTATCGAAAATACTAAATTGAACTTTGTAATTTCTATTAATGACATTTATGCAACACAAACCGTAAACAAAAGTTTGTTTCCTTTCCTTATTAGAGGAAGACAAACTAAGTCTTCTTTCCTTGTAAGAAAAAGACTTATTCCTATCCTTTCTACTTGTATGAGAAAGCTATAATAGGAACACTTGAATTTTCCAATCCTAATCAAACTCAAAGCATACTTACTCGAGAAATCATTTTGTCTTGTAAAAGTTAAACGGTTAAGTACGGTTGCACATCTTAGTTGGATGACTAGAGAACATGTTTTCTATAGCCACCAAATGATACATCTTGAAGCGTCAAGACATAGTATGAGTTTTAATAATTAGAAATGGAAATTTCAATAAATCGCGAAAGAGAAAAGGAAATTAATAGCATGTTTTTCTAGTAGTTTTCCTTACCTCCTAAGATTCTACACACCATTGAGGTAATGTAGAAGGAGGAATTGCATGCAAAACTTTCAAGTTAAAGAGTGGCATTGATGGCTAGTCCATCATATATAGTAGAACTTGATGCATTTCCTTGAATATCTAAGTACATGTTTACTAGTCTGTGAGGCTCACATTAGTGATAATGTGCAGATATTCAAAGAGTAGAAAAGTAAATAAATTGCTACTTGCACTTCATTGGTATAGACACACATTTAATGTTGTCTTATCTAGTGGGAGCAATGCATTTTACTACTGCGCACATGTAATGTTGTCTAAATTCAGTGGGAGCTATGAGCTTATCACCTTGTAAGTGACTCATTTTATTTCTAACTGGTCTGGAAATAATACATTACTTTTCACAAATGAAGCATCATAATTTTATAAGAATCATTGCATATTATTCTATTAGATAACTTATCGCTTTTCTAATGTCGCTGCCTAAAACGTTATCTGTACAATACTTATGCACGATTTCTTATTAAACAATAAAGTTCTATATATACTTATAATGCAAACGTGATTTTAGTTTTGACTTAAATCATATCATATCTGTGACATTGTCATATTATTCATATAAACATACAGAAGCATGGTGGACTCATAACCTGACTCATAAATATGCTCACTTGTTTGTATAAATACTTGATGTTGGGCCATGCACAAGTGGGAGAAATCCTAATTGTGTGCAAGGTACAACACATAACAATATGACTAATGGTTTTATTCTACTAGGACTTATACACCTCGATGTATGTCGCCTACTTAGAACTAGTGTCAAGAAATAATAAATATGTACTTCATCATATTCACTAAAAGGTTTAGCTAATATGATTGTGTCTTCTTGTAAAGACATCAATAAGAAGTATGTAATTAACTTGAAAGATAGTTGAAGCCAAGAGTCAGCGTTCAATACTACTTTATTTAATATGCTTGTGACTTCTTGTAAAGACATAAACATGAAGTCATTAAACTGTTCTAAGACTTATAAAGTAAGCAATTGACTTGTCAAGTCTCCTTGTCACGACATGAGTCATTGAAATGTTCAAAGACTTATAACGTAATGTTAGCAATTAGCGTGTTATGTCTTCTAGTTAAGACATGCACATAAAGTCCTTGAAATTATCTAAGACTTCTACGTTATAGCATGCAATTGGCTTGAAATTACTGTTAGTGTCATTATGTTTGAACAAATTGGCAAGTATGTGAGCCAAAGGGTATTAGGTTATCTATGGAATTATGAGACTGCCTCATAATCCCATTACTCATAGAATACCACATCGCTATGGTATGTCTGATGTGTAAAATCCAACTATATTGACATTGTTTGATTTTTGATAACTTTAACTACCCTACCTCTAATCTTATAAAGGTTAACAAACTTGAGTAAAGCCATGTGTTTACTCAATATGGTTCTAATCAAGAAGGTAACTAAGACACCATCAGGTTATAGAATGGGAAGACTCCCATTAAGTCTTAACTAAAGTTCTGAATTTGTTGAGATCATGTTAAGCGTGTTATTAGAAAACTAGAGTCAAGGAATGTCAACCTACATTATACATCCCAAACGAGAACAATTTTATTATTTTTTGACTTGCTACGTATTTGGAGAAAGTCTCCTCTTACACGAAGCAAGTGGGAGCATATGTTTTTGGAGAAAGTCTCTTCTTACACAACCTTCTAAATGCACTAGCTAACGACATAATAAATATTGGGATATAGTCCATGAAAGGAAATCATTCTTGGAATTTGATTGATCTTTCACCAATCGGTAAGACTGAGAAGCTAAATTGGTTCTTCTAGGAGAAGACTAATATGGACAAAAATGTACACACATTTAAACGCACGCCTTGTGATAAGGGTTTTACTTATACTCAAGCAATTGACTATGATTAGAGCTACTTTTCCTTGCAAGCGTTAAATGAATAAAGATATTAATTACCATACTTGATTTCCTGAATATGAAATATGGCAATTTGATGTTTAAACTCATTCTTGAATGATTACCTTTGCGAGGACATTATGTTAATCAAAAGGGTTTATGAATCCAGGTTATCTTTAGAAAATGTACAAGCTGTAAAATCCAAGTGTGGGTTAGAGCATGCATCTAGGAGCTGGAATCTTAAGTTTAAATCAACAATTTGATTTTGATTGAAACAAAGAGATCTCCTGAGTACACATTAAAGCTAGTCGGAGCATTATGTTTTTTCTTTCTTATATCTTATATGTTGTCAACATATTGGAAATAATATTTCACCTAAGCTAGATTTTAATCCTTAGTTTGGAATAATATTTCTATCGATAAATATAAGAAATAAAACATACAACCTTGGAACAAATGTTTACTAAGATAAACATACGCGATTAATAAGTCTAACACAACATGACACATCATTGAGCAAGACTCAAGTTCTATACACCTGATGAGTTAAACACATGTTTGAAAATCTTTGGTTCAGCTAAAGTTTTCATTATGTATATCATGATATGTATTAGACTAATTGTAACACTTGCATGAATGCAAGATGAACCTACAACCATAGTAACTAAGTGAAAGTCATTAGACTACTATTGAAAGAACATTCTAAAAGGCCTGCAAAGGACTAAAGACATGTTCATAGTTTACGGATTTTAATAAGGAGATTAGTGTTGAGTTTATACACTAATGCTTATTTTGATTGAGATGATTCTCAATCCTAGTCATAGCGGGATTTTCATCATAAAGGATAACACTGTTGACTAGACATGCTTGATTGAAAGCATTGTTGCACTATTCATTAAAGAATAAGAATACTTTACAGTTTGGGAAGCTGTTAAGAAGACTGTCTCATATAGGTGGTTTTGCTTGCTTCAAACAACCTATGTAATTTGTTATGGCGATGCTAGTATTATTGTATTAGCACTTGAACGCACATATACAAAATGACAATCATCGTATTATTCAAAACCTTCACTGCTTGTGAGTTTTGAAACAAGTATTCTCAAAGGTCACTCAGATGACAACTAAGTTGGTACTTTTTACAAAGTCAATGTCTTGTACCAAACATGTTTATCATGCTAGGAACATTGAACTTTGACCTGCGGCGCTTACGTATTCGGCTTCGGTAGTGGATATAGCAAGAGCGGTTTGTTTCTTCGAGAACCAAGATGTCAAACAACATCCCACGAATGTACAAATACCGCTAGTGCTCTTTCGGTCCACATAATCTCCCGCATGATCAGAGTCGGCATATACTACGGTTTCTATGCCGGTCCCCTTAGGATACCATAATCCTAAGTGTGTAGTGCCTTTAATGTATCGGAAGATACGTTTAACCGCTTCTAGGTGAGAGGTTTTGGGAGCCTCTTGGAAGCGGGCACAAAGGCAGACACTAAACATGATATCGGGCCTACTTGCCGTTAGGTATAGTAAACTACCTATCATGCCACGATACTTGGTACTATCTACCGACTCACACTCTTCATCTTTCGTGAGTTTAGTATCGGAGGACATGGGGGTTTTCATTGGTTTAGAATCTTCTAGACCAAATTTCTTAAGCATTTCTTTAATATACTTAGATTGATTAAAGAAAATACCATCTTCCATTTGTTTAATTTGTAATCCAAGGAAGAAGTTAAGTTCACCCATCATGCTCATTTCGAACTCGTCATGCATGATTTTGGCAAAATCATCACACATGTCTTGACAAGTCGAACCAAATATAATGTCGTCGACATATATTTGAACAATGATGAGATTTGAACTTTTCTTCTTAGTAAAAAGAGTGTTATCTACCATTCCCATTTTATATTCATGTTTAATAAGAAAAGCTTTTAATCTATCATACCAAGCTTTGGGTGCTTGTTTAAGACCATATAAAGCTTTCTTTAATTTATAAACATGATTCGGTTTTTCGAAATCAATGAATCCCGGAGGTTGTGCCACGTATACCTCCTCATTGATAAAACCGTTCAGGAACGCACTTTTTACATCCATTTGGAATAATTTAAAATCTAAGGCGCAAGCATAAGCTAATAATATTCTAATCGACTCAAGTCTAGCAACCGGAGCATAAGTTTCATCATAATCGATGCCCTCTTGTTGGTTGTAGCCTTGAGCAACTAATCTAGCCTTATTTCGAGAAACAATACCGTTCTCATCTAACTTATTTCTAAACACCCACTTAGTTCCTATAACTGTCATATTCTTAGGTTGTGGAACTAACTCCCAAACGTCGTTAGCAATGAATTGATTTAATTCTTCTTGCATGGCGACTATCCAACTTTCATCTCCTAAGGCTTCATTTACATTCTTAGGTTCTATGGTAGAAATGAAGCAATAAAAGTTGCTTTGGTTTTGGGCTTGTGATCTAAGGGTTCTTTGGTTAAGGTTTCCTATGACATTTTCTAAGGGATGGTTCCTAGATTCCTTAATATTGACTACATCAATCTCTAGAGTTTCATCCTCAATATTGTTTTCTAGATTTTTCAGTTCGATTTCCCTAATAGCTTCTTCTTCATTTAGGTCATCATCCACCAAGGGTGATGTCTTAGCAGGTGGAGGAGTTTCATCGAATGTCACGTTGAGTGATTCTTTGATTTTCCTAGTGTGTTTATTAAGAATGATATAGGCTTTACTATTTTGGGAGTAACCTAGAAAGACACCTTCGTAAGACTTTGGGTCGAACTTGGTAAGGTAATCTTTAGTGTTTAGGATGAAGCACTTGCTTCCAAACACTCTAAAATAATCAAGAGTAGGTTTCCTCCCTCTCAAAATTTTATAAGTTGTTTTTCCTAGGATGGCTCTAATTAGAATTCGGTTAAGTATATATGTTGAAGTATCTACGGCATTAAACCAAAACTTTTGGGGTAATGATTGTTCGTTCAACATAGTTCTACTCATTTCTTGAAGTGTCCTATTTTTCCTTTCAACCACGCCATTTGATTGAGGAGTGCGTGGAGCTGAGAAGTTATGAGTAATACCGTTGGCATCACAAAATTCTCCAGATTTCACTTCATTATCAAATTCTATACCGTGATCGGTTCTTATTGACACTATTGTACATCCTAGTTGATTTTGGATTTTCTTACTAAAAATTTCGAATTGATCGAAGGCTTCGGTTTTATCCTTAAGGAATCTAGTCCAAGTATACCTAGAGTAGTCATCTACTATGACTAAGGTGTAACGGTTTCCTCCGTAACTCCGTACGGCGGATGGACCAAAAAGATCCATGTGGAGAAGTTCTAAGCATCTAGTCGTTGAGACTAAATTCTTAGCTTTGTGACTAGCGTGAGCTTGTTTTCCAATTTTGCAAGCATCACAAAAATGTTGATCAAACTTAATCCTAGGTAAGTTTCTAACTAATTCTTTAGAGGCTAACGATTGAATGAGACGCATATTCGCGTGACCTAATCTCCTATGCCACAAAGTGGAATTTTCATCAATCGTTGCTAGACAAATTTGATCCTTAGGCTTATTTCCTAACTTCATTACGTATAAGCCTTTCTTCCTAATACCTCTACCTATGACTTTACCATTCCTAGTGATTTCACTATCATGTTCAGAGAAAGTTACTTTACACTTATTGTCACATATTTGTCCTATACTAAGCAAGTTAAATCCTAAGTTATCAACATGTTCTACATTATCTATTTTGAGAGAGTCATTAGAAATCGTACCTTTACCAATGATGTTACCGCGAAGATTACTACCAAAAACAACATTACCTCCATTGTATGCCTTGGGTCCAAAGTTGTTAGTGTCAAACATCCCTTGTATTTGATGCAATTGGTTAGGATGTGAGAATGGAAGACACATTTCCCATGGCATGTAACTTTGTCATGAAAAGTTGTTCTAAGTTACAAGAAAGCCATGAGGTTGGTTTTAATGACCAACATGTCTTCTTAGTTGTGGTGTTTTAGGACGAGAATAATTTTTATTGACTCTTCTAGGAGGTGGAGTTTTTGATCTAAAGTTTTGTTTTGAAAATCCAACTCCGGGTTTTGACAATGGTTTATAAAATTGTTTGACTTCATTGTCACTAGCTACCGGAACTTTAACTTTGTTTACAATTATGTGTTTTGGTCTAGGACCCAAAATAGATTTTTGAAAAGAAACACTTTTCTCAGATATTGGTGTCTCTGGTGGCGGTCCCTTATTTACTTTGGGGGCCGCCTGAACATTAAGGGGGCCGCCCATGTTTATGGGGCCGTCCCTATTTAAGGGACCTCCATCAGAGGACGCCTTTTTCTGAGTTTTTACAAATTTTATTTCCTTTGTTCCACTAGATGATGCTTCAAATGAATTAAACCCTAAACCTAATTTATCACCAGAGGGTTTTTGATTTCTTAGCATTTCATTCAAGCAATGTGTACTCTTTTCAAATTTATTTAATCTAGTGGATTCATCTTTGAGTTTTTCATTCTCAATTTTGAGTACATGACACACTGCACATTCAAGATCAACTCCCTTATTTTTCTCGAATATGGATAATTTATCTTTTAGTTCTCTAAGCTCATTTTCTAAGTTTTTTTGAAAACCCCATCTCGGTGGAAAACCTAGAAAACCCATCCATCACCGTAGGATGAAGTCTCCTTCCCTTCCCCTTTTCCACACCAAACTAAAAGGGGCTCTTTGTAACTTTCTTTATTCTTTAAGGGTGAGATTGTGTTTCATTTAATTTAATATATTTATATAAACTTATATTTTTACTAATTTAAAAAAAAATCCAAAAACTAAAAAAAATCTGAATTTTTTTTAAAAGAATTTCTGATTATTTTTTTTTCGAAAGTTTAAAATTTGAAATTTTGAAAAAAAAAATCAAAAATTAAAAAAAATTGAAAATTAGAAAAAAATTATTTAGAAAATTTGAAAATCTTTTATTTCGAAAAAATCGATATTTTTGAAAATTCGAAAAAAAGTTGGAAAATTAAAAAAAAAAGATCAGAAATTTGGAAAAAAAGTACGTAAATTTGAAAAAGAAATCGATATTTTTTTAAAACTTGAAAAAAGTTCGAAAATTAGAAAAAAAGTTCGAAAATTTGAAAAAAAAGTCGATATTTTTCAAATCGAAAATTTGAAAAAAAGTTCGAAACTTAGAAAAAAAAACAATTTTGAAAGTTTTAAAAACAAAATTTGAAAAAATCGATATTTTTGAAAATTCGAAAAAAGGTCAAAAACTTGAAAAAAAAGTTCAAAATTTTGAAAAAAAAATCAATATTTTTTTGAAAATTTGAAAAAAGGTCAAAAACTTGAAAAAAAAGTTCAAAAATATAAGAAAAATAATTGAAAATTCGAAAAAATTTTAAAAAAATGAAAAATGGATATTTTTAAAATCGAAAATTAAAAAAAAATTCGAAAATCTGAAAAACAAATCGATATTTTTTTTTTGATAATTTGAAAAAAAAGTTCAAAAACATGTAAAAAGTTCAAAAATATGAAAAAAACCAAAAATTGGTAAAAATTCAATTTTTTTTAAAAATCAATATTTTTCAAATTGAAAATTTAAAATAAAGTTCAAAATATAGAAAAAAATAATTTCGAAAATTTGAAAAAAACAACATTTTTGAAAATTCGAAAAAAATTGGAAAATTTGAAAAAAAGTTTGGAAATTTGGAAAAAGTTACGAAAATTTGAAAAAATTATATATTTTTTTTTGAAAATTTGAAAAAAAAAGTCCAAAACAAGATTTTTTTTTGGAAATATGAAAAAAGAATTCGAAAATTAGAAAAAAGTTTGAAAATTTGAAAAAAGTGCGAAAATCCGAAAAACAAATCGATGTTGTTTTTTAAATTTGAGAAAAAGTTAAATAATTTGATAAAAATTGGAAAATTTGAAATTTTTTTAAAAAAATCCGATTTTTTTTAGTCTTTTAAAAAAATTACGATTTTTGTCGTAATTTTTTTTCACTAACTTTTATTTTTCAACTTTTTTCGATACAAAACAATATAAAAGGATGAGAGAAGGAACAATCAAACCATAACACCAAGATTAATAGTGGTTCGGCTATTTTTCGACAAGCTCCCTTCACTATGTCAACAAGCTCCCTTCAGGCGGAGAAAACCGTTTACACGTCGCTTAAGTTATTTTTTGAACTAGCCAAATGTCGAGTCTAATCTTAGCGAAGAACCCATCTACCAACTTCACCATCACTATACACTCAAAAATCTACACTATGGATATACACGACAATCTGGATAACAGAATTAAACACAAGATAATTACATAGAATTTGAATACTTATAAGAAGAAAGATGAGATCGCCTAAAATAACAATTCGTTTTTGCGAATACGAATGTTATTCTCTTGCACTGATTGAGAACGAAGGATGAAAAAAGAATTAATCAATGAAACAAGAACTAAGAATGCTATTATCAAAGATTTAGAGAGAAAAGAAAATATTAGTATGAGAAAGTATCTGAAAATTTCGTGCAAAGAGGTCTGATTTTCTGTTGGGAATGGAGCAGTATTTATAGGCAGGAAAACCCAACGGTCACTGAGGGCGGTCCCGGCGGTCTCAGATATATCTGGGGGCCGCCAGGCCTATAAGGGGGCCGCCCAGTAGACTACGCTCCTGTTTTTGTTTTTTTGTAGGGAAGGTTGTATCTGTTATGGAACCTTCCATTTTGAGGGGAAAATTTGAATTTCAAATTTAAGTTTTTAATAAAACTTTTCTTTTAATTAGGAAATATTTTGTATAATTATTTTGTGAAATATTTATTTGTAAAAAAGAGTGAATGGAAAGAGAAAAACAATTTTCTGAATCACTAATCATGCTTAATAATTTGTTTGTTCATACCTTAAGTGATTACTAATCTTAGAAATGGAATTTTACGATTAATAATTTGTAAACGTTTATTTTTATCGTAAGCATTTTTACATTTTGTTATTATCAAAACGTTGAGAGGTCGAAAAATATAAATAACGTTTTTAGACATTATTTGTATTAACAAAAAGTTCTTTAGAAGAAAGGGTAAATTTGTTAGGCAACCAAGAGAAGAAAAGAAGTCATTCTGACAAAGGGATGAGAAGAAAGGAAAGAGTGACCGGAAATGCTTTAGATGCGGTGATCCAAATCATCTCATTGGCGATTGTCCAAAACTACCTCGCAACAAAGATCAAAAGGCCTTTATTGGAGGCTCTTGGAGCAATAGCGAAAATGACGCTGAAGACAAAACTAACAATGAAACTTGTCTCATGGCTCAATCATCAAATAAGGTAACTCTTAATTCTTCCTATTATAGTGATAACGCATCTTCTCTTGATAGTGATACTATGCAAATAGAATACGATGGCTTATGTGAAATTAGATTAAAAATCAGAAACAAAAATATAAATTTTGAAACTAAAAAGAGATTTTTTTAGAAAAAGAAATTTAGAAGTGAACAGAAAATTAAGAAACTTAAGAAAGTAAAAATTGATATTGCGTGTAAATTATTCCAAGAACTAAATGTGGAAAATGCCTAACTTAAGGAACTCATTATGTTTGTAAAATTTTGATAAAAGCGCTAATCACTAGAAAATGTTAGGTGTGTTTGTTTTTACTAAAAACATCTTATATGCCACTGAATCTGACCCAGTCGGACGCGTCAGACATTATGGTTGTTTATTTTCTCTTCTTGTTCAGCGGCAGTAAGAGCTTGCCAACATTTGATGAGTAAGAGTAGATGGGTTTCTTACTGCACTGACTGCTACCTCTTCATCACATTACTTTAACTTGATATACTTCTATTTGCTCGTCGCTACCTCGAGCCATCTTTTACCCGCCATCAAACATTGTAACAGCTACAGGAATTGTGTGCTAGATGATTTAATACTCAACATAAAAAATTCAAGTGTGTGCTATGTTTGTGACAACAAAAAAATCAAATTGTTGTTTAGTGTGTTTGAGATAGGTGTGGTGATGAATTTTTGTGAAGGGCATAGTTTAGGTGAAAAAAAGTATAAATGCTGCGTGTGATATAGTTGTTGAGGGAACATTAGGGTTGTGAGTTTTTGAAGTGTTATAACCTTTGTGGCCAAGTAGTATTATAGATTTATAGGAGCATTTTGCTGCATTCTCCTTCAAACAATCTGGGTAAATAATTTTGCTTGGGTCATGTTTAGTATTCATTAGGTTTAAATATTTAGTTGTTTCTTCAAAAAAAAATATTTGGTTGTTTAGTTATAACGTTGACCAAAACATTTATGGATTGCAGTTTATTTAGGTTTTGATAATTCGAGTTTGATTAAAATATTTTGGCTGAATCTTTTTGGATTCATAGAATAACTATGGTGTCGGTTACTGAACCGAAATAAGTGTTAACCGGAAATCATTCGTTGATAAAACCTAAAACAGTGTGTTTGGAATGTTTAAATTGAAATTGCTTAAAGATCTTTAACTTTAAAGATTCGTTCAATTTACTTATTTACCATATGGCTATGGTTTAATATATACTTAAAAAAGTAGACAATTAAAATCATTCAGACAATGATAAAAAACAAACATTATTTCATTCAGATTCAGACTTTATACCCACCTCTTACTAGTAAGATGATGTAGTCAGATTAAGACCCAAAACATCTTAATGAAACAAACACACCCTTAGATAATCAAAAGTCATCTAGTTGTAAAATAGGTATAGGATGTGATAGTAGTAAAGCGTCAACAAGCGGAACCAAACCCATAAGTTTTGTTGGGTCGTCCGACGAAAATGCCACCGACGGATCCACCATAAAGGTGCACGGATCCACCATATCTAGATACGCGAGTCACACAATTGATGAAAATGTGACAGAACACGTTTTAGTCCACCCATGTCTTCGAGATCAGATTTTGTCATTACTAGGAAGAAACTAATACGTAATAGAATTTGATGATCCACAGAAAACGTCTTAAAACATCACTTAAAGCGGTTTAGGTTATGTACAAAACGTTCTATGTCCGAAACACCTCCACCTAGAAGAAAGTTCTCCTCTTAACCAAGATACAACACACCTCAACCTAGAAGAAACTCTAGAGAACAATTCATCAAAACTTCTATCCTATGAATTGGAACAACCATCAAAGTCAAGGCTTTGTACATATGGGAAATTAATCCATTTTAAGATCCTAATCAATTGCAACAATGCAATGGATGTACAACACTAACATTTTCAGACCCATGAGATATTGGGGACGAAACGCTTGAATTAGGTTTGTGTTAAAATACATATGCTTGAGAACATGCTTGGAACCGGATGAATGGATCAAAGATAGTAGTTGCTCCAAACATATGACCGGTAACAAAAGTTTATTATCTATGTACAAAGCATACAACGAAGGTAATGTTGTCTTTGGAAGTAACTTAAAAGGAGAGATCATAGGCAAAGGTACGATCTCAAATGACTCTCTCACTATATCTAATGTAGAACACGTAGATGACTTAACATTTAACTTACTTAGTGTCTGTCAAATTTGTGACAATAAATGTAGAGTCTTATTCACGGAAGAAGGTAGTGAAATTATTAAAGATGGTAAAATCATAGGAAACGGAATTAGAAAAATGGTTCTATGTAATAAATTAGGAAATAAGTCTCAAGACAAACTATGTCTCGCCACGGTAGCAGATAACTCTACCTTATGGCATAGAAGACTTGGTCACGCCAATATGCATTTAATTCAATCTTTGTCATCTAAAGAATTAGTTAGAAACTTACCTAAGCTAATGATAAACATTTTTATGATACTTGCAAAATAGGGAAGCAAGCTCATGCAAGAAAAATCATTTATATATTCATAAAATATCAAAAACTATGCATACTATACATATCAACAAATAGTTTTCCGCACAACAAAATAATAGACAATCTGAGTAAGAAATTAATTTTGTCCCCATTTATTCATCAACCTTACCTTATAACTAGTCTTAGAATTTAATGGAACACACCCTAGGAAAATCTTATTGTTATTCTTTAAAAAGAGTGTTCGTGAGGGTCAAGAAAGATTTCAAATATATATCGATTCATTATTTAAATTATGATTGATTTTACTATCGAATCTTATTGACAAGTCTTCGAGTATGGACAAGAAATCGGATTCTTATTTGTCTAGCTTTAAGATTATACTAAAATGTAACAAGAGATATTATCTTAAACCTACATTCTCAATCACACTCGATTGATATGAAAATAACGACATCCTTTTCTACGACGATAAGAATATGCATTGGATCACAACTCACACTTATGTAAATGATGTCATATCGAGTCTACTTACCAATAGTTGTGTTCCAAAATATTTGAAAATATATGCATAAAATACACAATGAGTAGGATCGACGACTTAATGTTTTTGTCCACAATATTCAAGTAATTTACCTTGCAAGTGCAATTGTAAAGTTGTCATCTCTGAAAAGCCAAACATAAAGCCAAATCCACATATGTTAAACGTGCTCAAACAATTAAAAGCACAACTTAAAACTCAAATTATCCTTCTCATCAAAACTTTCAACTTACTTTAACAAAATAAGCATATATATTCTTCTTTCCTACCAAATGAGAACTCTTTTAACCATCTAAGGGTAGGACTAAGAAGAATTAACATATCCACAAACCATATATCATCCTGCTTTCTTAAGTGATCGTAAAGGATTTTGAATATGAAAGAGAATTATTCAAAATGAAAAAAAAAAAAAAATTAATACAATCCATCATATCCAATCTAATTACAAAATTAGAATATGAACAAGAAATTGAGACTAGGATTTATCTAGATCACAGAAATATCAATCAAATGACCATAGATATTTTTCCATGTCTACATGTTTAACCATCCTTGAGTTATTACATGAAATCACGAAGTCGGTTGCAAGACAACAAGATTAGTCATCGAATTGCAATTCACACTTGCAATGAAGATGTTTCATTGAGTCTAAAGTGTTCAAATGTTGTGTTATTAGTATGGTCAAATTGTACATGCTAAACTTAACACACTCTAAGTAGGATTGACGACTTATGAATTTCCATCAGGAAACTCATAAGTACTCTAACTTGATAAGCTTCTAAAAACTCAAACCAAGAACCCTTATAACTTATATAAGCTTCTCTTAATAACCTAATTTCAACACCATCTCCCAAATAGTTAGAAAATGATCCTTGCCTAAATTTGGCACATCCATGGATTGATGGATCCTTCGTCTTAGATTCATCTTCGGTTTAGGTAAATCCGCCTTATGGCATTAGATTTAAAACATCTTCCTCTTGTGAATCTCTTGCTTAAAAGTTCAACATACATGTAACTAACCTTTAGTAAATCATCATTATTTATATAAAGAAACATTCACAAGATCTATTTAGGTAAATAACCTTAATTAGATTTCTTTCATAAAAGACATACAAAGATGTATTCTTTGAACACTCACATTATAAAGCATTACACATTGTCACTCTTAAGCATACTCCTAGATCCTAGATGACTCATTGTCTCTTATACCTACAACAACTTGCTTACTCTCTCATTTAACCTTAGAATTCCACACATCTTGATTAGGATTATGCAAAATGGAATTAAAGCATGTTAGGCCCTTTATGAAAAGATAATATAAATTTTATCTTTGCTATACTTCATTAGGCAAATATAGGAATTCTATTTTGTCTAACATGAGAATGACTACTAGAGAATCTATTGCATAAGAAATTCAATTTGACCTAACGGTTGAATTGCTTCCAAGAGTGAAGTTAGGTTCGTGGTATAACCTGCAAAAATGGTCGTGTTTAGCCTGAATTGAGCACCATTAGTGATAGTCTCATATTTATTCTCTAATTTGATTAAATGGTTCTTTCTAAATATGCCTAATGATAGTCTACATCGATAGACTTTGTATCTCATTAGGAGTGCACACTAAGCACGTTGAAATTAGGTTTCTTTTTAGTCAATCTAGACTACTTGCATCTCACATATGTGCTTTATAGTTTCAAGATGATAACTTGCTCCCATGTAATGCAATTATATGCCTTCAGATTAGCTTGATGCTCAATGTCCTAGTTACTTAGCTATTAATTCATGTCTAAAAAATTTTTAAAAAATAAAGGCTTTGTCTTTCTAGCAATTAAATAATTATCTCTAGTTTATCTATATAACACATGCTTCTAAAATGCAAATTCTAACATGTTTTACATGATGAATTAGATTTAAAATTATCATTGTTTTGTTTGCGGTCATCTTACATGACTTACATTTAATTGTGCACCTCACTATGTTAGTTAATGGTAGACAAATAAGTTTAGATGCCATATAGTCTTACACTTTTAATCTTGTTGATTATTGTGTCGATGCATGCTTAGATAAACTGGCATCTTATATCTATTTTCCCTTTCATCTAGGTATATATCTTCTCACACTATAATATTTTTTTTCTTCGCTTCCGTGTCATAATTCTAAAAAGTCAAAAGAGTCGTAGAATGGTCTTAAATCTCCTAGAGTCTTCATTCACACACTCCTTTGGATTAACAACAAATCCTAACACTCCTCGAGATAGTTGACAACTTAAATATTTAATCCAAAATATTCAAGTATCTTTAACTTGCGATCGGCAAGTTCTGTTAAAGGTATTTTGGACAATACATTCAAGTCGTCAATCCTACTTCATTGTGTATTTTATGCATATATTTGCCAAATATTTGGAACACCAATTGGACAAGTAGACTCAATATGACATCATCTACACAAGTGTGAGTTATGATACGATGCATATTTTTATCGTCTTAAAAAAGGATGTCGTTATTTTCATATCAATCGAGTGTGATTGAGTATGTAGGTTTAAGATAATATATCTTGTTACATTTTGATATAATCTCAAAGCTAGACAAATAAGAATCCAACTTCTTGTCCATATTCAAAAACTTGTCAATTACATTCGATGATAATATCAATTATAATTTGAATAATGAATCGATATATACTTGAAATTTTTCTTGACCCTTACGAACACTCTTTTAAAAGAAAACAAATAAAGATTTTCATAGTGTGTTTCATTAATCCTAAGACTAGTTGTATGGCGAGGTTGATGAATAACGACAAGTTAATTTCTTACTTCAAGATTGTCATATATTTCGCTTGTGTGAAAAATTATTTGTTGTTATATCTGGTATGAAAAGTTTTTGACATTTTATGAGTATATAAATGATTTTCCTAACCATTTTTATACAACACACATCTTTTGTAAAATACTATACTTTTATAAAAAAAATATAATTATGTGTGTGTATTAGAACAATGCAAGCATAAGCAACGTTTAAAAATACATTTTTTTACATAATTACCAATGTATTAATACAATCTTTTATTTTATTTATCCAACACAAGGTCAAACAACGCAAGATGATGAAAAGATTTAGACATCTTATTGGAAATATTTTAGTGACGGGTTTTAATATATGATCTTAGGATATTATTTTTCCACACACTTGACAAACTATTGAACTCTCATTCCTAAATGGGTTACTACACTAAAAACGATCTACAAGATGTTTATGTAACACTTGTAAATATAGTGATCTATGCCTATATGCAATGCACAAACAATTTTGCAACTTC
>BQNB010122370.1:0-20296 GCA_026074375.1 Tanacetum coccineum
GACCATCACATGACACCAAAGCTATGGAAGTAGATGTTTCCACAGGCACACTCCACTTTGGACTTATCAAACCCAATAGTCTCATTGCCATTAACAGTAAGCCTCATTCCTGTATTCTTCAAAAACCTTATATCCCTCACTTTTAATCTTCTCATAGCCTTTTCTTCAGCAGTTGTAATAGGCATCACTTTCATGACACCTTCTACCATTTATGTTTTTGGCAAGGTTGCACCATTCTCTATGACTTCCCACAGTGTATAGTCTATCATCTGGATGTATTGTTCAATCCTCATCCTCCATAACTTAAACTCGCCCGGTTTGAGCATGGGAACATTGGATGCAGCCACCATGTGTGCAGAATCTTGATCTATATCTTCTAGCAAAGTTTCTCAAAGCAACAAGTTCTGATACTACTTGTTGGTCATACTTCAACACTTTTATAGATCAAATTCCTTAAGCTTGTTTAAGGTTTAGTTATATTAGATAAATCTAACACAACTATAGTAGAAACTTTGTGTGAATGTATTAAAGATTATGCGGAATCTAATCTTTAATAAGAAGAATTTTCAATGGAACAGTAAAACACAATGAACATATAATTCAACAAAACATAAAAGCTCCAATATTATTAAGCAAATAATATGAATACTCTCAAAGTATTAGGGTTACAAAGACCTTGAAGCTATGATAATTCTATGAATGACTCATTTTTGATATATGTGTTGGTATATCAATCTCTATGACCTATGACCTCCTTTTATACACCAAGGAGTCCTAAACGGCTTACAATACTTTCCTAAGTAATCATAATCTTCTAAACAAATAACTTATACATATCTTTTACCAAAATATCTCATACAAATCACATAAGCAGTACTAACTAAGTCAACAGTACTAACTTCTTCACTAGCAGCATTAACTCCTTCAGCAGCATTAACTTTGTACTAGTAGTAGTAACTTTTGTACTACCAGTACTAACTACTTAGCAGTTTTTCTTCTAAGTCTATGAGCAGTCTTAACTTCCACTAGCAGTAGTAACTTCCTCTAGCAGTAGTAACTTCATCTAGCAGTAGTAACTTTGTACTGATAGTTGTAATTTCACTAGCAGTCTTAAACACTTAGAATAATTTTCATTGAAATTCTCCAGCAGCACTAACTTTGACTGAGCAACATTAACATCAATAAGAGCAGCAGAAATACTAATAGCATTAAGAAGGATTTTAATCCCAACAAGGGATAAACATTTAGTAGGATTGGCTCAGGAGAAAGAAAACATAGATATATAAAAATCAAATGCAAAAAACCAATTTTGTTACTGTATCAGATAATCAATACGTCGTATTCAATGGATCTGAATATGCCGTATTAATCTTTTTGAACGAATACGCTATATTGGAACCCACTTACTGCTTAATGGCAATTCATACACTAGTAGTCCACTAACCAAGTCTTTACCAATTAATCGAGAACATACTCGTTGATACCAAGGTCACCTTATGGTCCAACTAAGCTCACAATCTAAGGGCAAAGATAGGTCGTTAATTGTGATCCTATTGGTCTAGATGTATAAATCACTATATGGAGAGTTATCCGGCATCTAGATTTACTTTGGTCGTATCACTAGATCCAGTTGAATGATAGGTTGCATACAAAAGCACGTAAACTTGCTTTTTTTCTCCTCTGAAAATTGCTTTTTCGGGTTTAGGTATCGGAGAATATGGATTTAGCACACTTAAATACTTGTTTTTGAGTTTTCTATTTATAGGGTCTGGAATTATGGTCGATTTGGCGTATACAAAGTCATAGATACGGCGTATCGGGGGTTTCTTGGAGTAGGGACCACGTTTGATATCTTCTAGAATATTTTATTTCCATATAGCTTGAATACGGCGTATTGCCTTCTTCTGGATACGGCGTATTAGATCTTGTTTCCTTCGTGGTCTTTGGTGAGTGCAGGCACAGATACGCCGTATCTTTCTTGATGGATACGGCGTATTGGTTGTCAGAACAGTAATCTTCAAAATATCTTCGTTTAAGCTCCAGAATGCGTGCCTTTTAGTCAATCTTCACCAAGTACTCCATAATTACTGCAATTCTCAAATATAAACGATTAAGTAACAATTCTTTGCAATAATTATACAAAATAGGTTAATTACATGGGATAAATGATGCTATAAAATAGACGTTATTTGATGTCATCAAATATCCCCCCACTTGAATCCTACTTGTCCTCAAGTAGCCTTTAGAAGTTTATAAAAATGTATCCCTAAGGATTTTTCCGTTTAAGCATTTATTCAATCTATTACAAGTACACAACCAAACACCTCACAAAATAGGAAGATAAAAACACTCAAATCACTCAACTAATCTATGTGGTAACATGTAACTAATTCGCTCAATTGCTCAGCCGTGACGAGTATTCTATCATAGGCTTAGAAAGGATACACATCTCCACCACTAAAGCTAAGGAGTAACAAGTTTATAAAGGTAAAATGGTTTTTTATTATAAGGCTTAGGGTTGATCATTCTATAATCTTTCACCAAAAGTACCACACCAACAAGGGAGCTGAAACACACATACATGGCCGTAACGATAGAATAGACATGTGTGTTTGATCACATCCTCATTCGAGTTTAACCAAGGGTTAGGATGAAGAGTGATATAGGGTAGGGATCTTTTAACTTTCACCAATAGTAATAAACCAACAAGGCAGCTAAGACATGCATACATGGCCGTAACGACAAAATAAACATGCATGCTCGTACACATTCTCATTCGCGTAAAACCCATGGTTAATGATTAGGAAAGGAAAATAAATTGTTGTTAAACAAAAATTACGAAATAAATAGACTAAGTCCAAGATATAAGTTGTTAGACACTTTTTCCCGACCTTTCTAATGATAAACTGTTAATCCTAATAGAATAGATCTTGCTTAGCTTTGTATATGCCTAAGTTGTATTGAATAAATTCAAAACAACTATGATAGAAACTTTGATTGTGTATATTAATGTTATTGCGGAATCTAGTCTTTAATACTAAGAAGGAATTTCAATGAAACAATTATGAATAGATAATAACAAAAACAGTGGTTTTACCAAACTTTCAGCCTTAATATAATACGAACACTCTTAATAGTGTTAGGGTTACAAAACCTTGAAGCTACGAATAGATTGACAGAACAATGAAAAGATGATATCAATCTCTATGCCCTAGGACCTCCTTTTATACACCAAGGAGTCCTAACTGGCTTACAATATTTTCCTAAGTTATCATGATCTTCTAAACAAATAACTTATACGTATCTTTTACAAAAATATCTCATACTTATCACATAAGCAATCTTTATCTTCAATCAATCTTTATCCATTAGCAGTTGTAACTCTGTCAGCAGTTGTAACTCTGTCAGCAGTTGTAACTTTGTACCAGCAGCATTAACTCTGAACACTAGCAGCAGTAACTTATACACCAGCAGCATTAATTGTGTACAAGCAGTAGTAACTACTTAGAATATTTTCTTCATTCTCCACCAGCAGTACTAACTTTACTCTAGCAGTACTAACTTTACTCTAGCAGTACTAACATATACTAGCAGTTCTAAGTTACACTAGCAGTACTAAGTTTATACTGGCAGTACTAACTACTTAGCGTATTTTTCACAATCTTTTTGCTAGCAGTAGTAACACAAACCTTTCTTCTTGAGCAGCACTAACTTTGATAAGAGCAGCAGTAATTCCAAACAGCCTTATGAAGCTTTTAATCCCAACAATCCTCCCCTAAACTTGATATTTATCTTCAAAATCATCAAGTTTCTTCATTAAAAGTCTTCACCATCACCAGGAGGATGCTTTCAAACACTTCACTGTTTCTTGAGCTGTTTTGTCATAAGCTTAAGAAGCTGATAACACATTTCATTCAGATGATCAGTTTGAAGCTTCTTGTTTAACATCTCTGTAATTGTTGCTGGTGTAAGGGGATATCTATTCTCAACCAACATAAAGAGATGCATAGATTGCAACCTCAGAAAGTGTACTCCACAAGAATCAAATAGCTTCCATATAAACACTTTTTCATTTTGCAGAGTCCTCCACACTGGACTTCTACATCAGGTTCAAACATTGTCATTAGACCCCCCTATAACACTCACTCATAGCCCTCCTCTGGCCTTGTAGATCGATACTTAGCTTTCACCAGTTTCCACAGAGTTTCCAAATCTTCTCTGTCAAAATCTTTAAGCATCTAAATCATTAATGAGTACCTTTTTGAACTTCCATTAGCTCTTATGATTTGAAATAGACCGATCTTTCCTTCTTTAACAATCTTCCAATCAACAATGCTTGGAGGTTTAGTAGCTAATGGTATAACATCAATTACTACTTCCTCTTCATCAGGAACAACCTTTATAAGCTTTTTCATCTCAGCTTCTTCTTGATCATTATCTATCTTTTGCTTCTTAGCCACTTCTTGTTCTAGCTTTGTGCCTGCTTTTTGTTACTATCCTTGCTTCTTTTAACTACCTTCAAACCAACTCTATTTTGTAGTCAACAAAAGTGTTAACTCTTTTGAAAGCTTTGTCAAATATGTCCTTGATAACTTCAAACTTGAAGCCCTTCAACTGTTTCAGAGTGTATCCTTCCATGTTTTTCAGATAGTTACAATATAGCTTTTTATGTTGAGCTTGAGTTGGTGGTTTGTTCCTCTTTTCTCTTGCTCTATTTATGCAAAGTGTTTCTTTCTAGCTTCTAGAGTTGTACAAGCAACTTTAACTTTTCTTTAATACTCAAATGCTCTTGTTCTTTTGCTTGTAATTGTTGAGCCATTTGATAGTCAGCATCCATCATTGCTTGTGTGTTATCCCATGATTCAAATAAAGCTATGTTTGCTTCTTCTTCCTTTTGTCTTGTAAGGGCCTATCTTCTTCTTCATAATTTAGCTTTGTATAGTGCTTGAAGATTTAGAGCAACCTCTTGTTCATACATAATCTGATCCTTCTTCTTCAAAGGCTTCTTAGACTCAATCATTTTTGCCTTTTGCTTGGCTCTTGAATCATAACCCCTCTAACTTTGGGTTTTGCAGCTTTGATCTCTATTAAAGTCTGAGCCAGGGTCAATTCATCAACAGTTGTTGTTGTAGTACTTTCGTATTCACTTTGCAGTACTGACTCCTTTTCAACCTCTACTTCCTGCTCATCTAAAACACCTGTATCAAACATTAGGTTATCATCATTCCTCCCCTGAGTCTCATCAATCAATGTAACCTTTGCATCAGCATCAATATCAGCTATTTTCCTCCCCTGTTTGGATGCATCCTCCTAATCACCCAAACTTTCTTCATCAGAGGATTCTACCCTTCTAGCTGAACCAACCTTCCCTTAACTTTTGATCCCTGGGAGTTCTGATTATTCCTCCTCTTTAGCTTCTTGACCTTCTTCTTTAGACTAGCAATTTCACTATCTTAAGCAGTCTTGGCCTTCTCCAAATCAAGAACCTTCTTTTGTAAGTTGGTACATAAGTCCATCAATTCAGTAAGTTTCAGTCTATCCTCACCACTGAGCAGTGGATCATTGGAAGTTGTAGGTACATTTTCATCTGGTACATTATCAGTAGAACCACTAGGCTGAGGAACCTCAGTGTTCTTTTTCTTGGACTTCCTAGACTTTTGCTTCCTCTGAGGTTGGGATGATGATGGTTGAGTAATGATGGGTGTGTGATGGGGATCAGTTGGTATTTCTGAATCTTCACCCATTTCTTCATGAGCTTGAACCATCATAGTTTGAAATAAAGGGGTAACTCTTCCAGAAAAACCTTTCCCTTCCCTATTCATGTTCAAAATATCTTCTTAGTATGAGAAGGCGGTAACATAAATTCTTTTATGATGTGAAATATGCCCAATTGTTTATCACAAATACTTCTACGAATTTGGATACATCTAGAATTTATACTATCAACATTCTTTAACCATATTATAAAAAGATATTATTGGAAAAGTTTAAATTTTTTGGTTTATGGCTAAGCAAATAATTGCAGAGATCATAGTGCTACTAAATTCATTCCATGCAGTAGTCTTAGCACTTAGGCATTGCAAAATTATATGAATTAAAAACTTCCATTGAGGAGAAAAGAATGCCTTGTAAAATGTAAGCTTCTGAGAAAGTTTTTCATACCCCATGAGTGTAAACTGGTTCAAAAATTGCAGCATTTGGCAGACAATCAACATTAGCATCTTCCAGTTGAAGATCTCTCCTTATTGTGGATTCATTTATAATCACCTTCTTCTTATCTGTAACACCCCCAAACTGGGTCGCAGCGGATAAGGTCCGGGTCGTGTTTACTTCTCAGTTCAATAAACACAAGTTGTATATAGAACGACCAAAAAGTCTAATTTAAAACTGTATCATTGGATTTTAACAAAGTATTTGATCATAGCGAAGCTTCACCTTGTCCCTGGATCATGTACACAGATTTTCTAGCCATACAGTTATACATAATGTATGGTGACAAAAATCTTTAATGCATGCAAATCCCATCAAAACACCCGAATGTATCCCTTGTACCTCTTGCTTACTGATCCCTGAAAAATATTGCTTCTAAAACGTCCAACAATAATGTTGGTGAAATTCATAAGGTCTTGATAAATCATATTATTGTAGGACCTCAAGATTTCCTAGTGTATGATATTGCAACAGAATGCAGACATTATATAAATTAATTAAGTTGCTCTTATGCTCATGGACACATGAGCTTTGACGTGTATGAATACAAATTAATGGGCCTTACATAGCCCGTGGTGATGTTCTAACCCGCAACATCCTATATTCGACATGGTATTCGTTAATTTTGCCCAGTGATTAGCTAATATCCCGACGGGGTTGGCAACCCAATAGATCTATTCATAACATTCGCGCTCACAGTCCAGTAATTGACAGTTCATGATAATGGGCTCAGATATGGGTTATCGCTACTTAGGCAACACGTATTTTCCGTAATATGGAACTTAACATTGTGCCAGTTATAAAAAACATTGCATGTTTCTCACCCCAAAAACTTTGTAAAACAAAAGCATGTAAAACGTGGGGCTATGAACTCACCTAAAGATCGAATGCAACCTAAATTATCATAGGTCGTATAAGTACCGAGTACTTTAATTGATAACATTGAATGTAATCCTATAATCGTAAATCCAACAACTCGTCGATACGCCATCCGAAGAGGCCTCATTATGAAACTCCCTAGTAATATAGTACTTTGTGTTAATAAGTTAAAACGTTTTAAATTATCGTTTTAGTAAAACTGGCGTAACTTTCGCGTTTTAAGCCCGATTCTCGCGTTTCTTATGCCCATCTTTTCGTATTAAGACGAGTTATCATAATTTGACATTTTCCGTATTTTGACCCTCTGGTGAACAGTAACTTTTACTGTTCACATCAGACGTGAGCTTTATTAAATTCGTATTTGTCGTCGTAAAACCCGTAAATGTCGTATTTTATTCGTTATAGCTCCGTTTTTAACGATTCTTTCGAGGACGTTCTCGTATTTGAAAGTTCTATATTTTTATGAGGTTTACAAAAATATAACTTTCTGTCATGAATAGTAACTTTTATAAAAATAGTTTTATAAAAGTATTATTTGTCGTAAACTCGCGAAATTCATAACTCGTTCGTTATTAATTGGGAAATGTTGACGATTCTTATCCATTTTTAGAATCCTAAAAGTAAGTATATTTATTAAAAATATCAAACTAGCTGTTTGTATAAGTTTTATAAAAGTCATTTTATAAACTCGTTTTCTAACGTTATAACTCGTTTTTAACGTATACTTTTTCTCTTTTTTGTTAATTAATACGTTTTTTTTAACAAGTTTCTTACCTTTTCGGTATCTGTCGTGAAATGTATTATTTATACAAAAACATAATCCCCTGTTTGGAATTCGAAAAAACCTACTGTCCCAGTAATTGATCTTTTATATAATTTCTTTATATATATGTTTTATATACTTTTCAACCTCACAATTTACCAAATGTTTTTATAATTATATATATCTTATGTTTATACATATAATAATGTCCATAAGTTCATATTTGTCCAAGTTCATTCAAGATTCACAAGTTATTAACTTTTACATGAATTCATTAAATCTTCTATATTAATCTTTTATGTTACAAGTTTTTTTTTATATGAACTTTTTTGCTTAAACCGAGTTTGTACCAAAAGACCTTAATGTCTTTATTCATGATATTCCAAACATCATAACATGAGAGTAAGTGCACAAAATCATGTATCACAAGAAAAATCATATTTTTCATGTTCAAAAGTATTCCTATGGTGATTCACTATTTAGGCCACATTATTTTACATAAAAAACTCATAAATGAAAGCATAAAGGTTTAAATAGGACCTTATGATGTATGAAGATAGATGATAAAAAATACTAAACCCGTTGTTTAGTTTAAAACCCAAGCTTGCACTTAAGAAAACCCTTGTTTCCAAATAAAAACCCTAGCTTCCTTCTCTTGATTATTACTTGGAAATGCTTAGCCAATGCTTGGAAATACCTTAGAATGTCTTAGGATAGATGTGTATAGAAGTGTATGGGTTGTAGAAAAAATGCTATGGATTTGGTTTGGTGCTTGCTTCTTGCCGTGAGCTAGTAGAGAGAAAAGGGAGGTGATTTGTGATTTTTACCAAGTGTTTATGTGTATGATCTCTTTACTAGATACATGTATATATATATAGTGTAAGAACTTAGTCAAGGGACAAGGTATGGTGTAGGGATGGCCTTGGTCATGGTCTTGGTCAAAGAGACAAGAATGACTAGGTATGGTGTGGTATAGAAGAAGTATGGTGTAGTATTAATGAAGTATGTTGCACTTTGACCAAAAGGAAGAGTTTCATTATTTTTCTTGTATCAATGGCCATATTTTCGGCATACATAAGATATATGTGGTGTTGTTGACTAATTTTTATGTATTGGGTATAAATGTGGGTATTTGTTGAAGCGTAGAAAAGTTTTGGTGGTTCCGGGAGTGCCTAAACGCAATTTATCGCGAAACGTATACATTTTACGTATCCGATAAAAATAATAATGAACAAAGTTAATAATTATCCTCAAAATAATTATATAACCCTATGCGTGATGTAAAACATTTATTGTTTGAGCCCGTTTACATGAATCGCATTTTTTTTAGCTTACGCGATTTAGCTTAACATTTATGATTTAAAGCAAATGCGTACAATACAAAAGGTACATTGTGGATTTATCGACGTCGTCAATGACTTGAAAACACAGGGTGTTATAGACTTCCCCCGTTAAACGAGCCTTGTCCTCAAGGCTTACGATGCAGCACTTGACGACGGTGCGGTCTTGGTGAAGAGGTGTGGATATTTCTTCTTGAATTGGATTATTTCACGCTCCCACGTGAACTCAGGACCTCTCTTGGAGTTCCATCGAACTTTGACTAATGGAATCCGACTTCGCTTCAACCGTTTAACTTCACGGCCCACTATTTCTACCGGTTCCTCAACAAAATGAAGCTTGTCATCCAGATGAAGTCCATCCAACGGAACGGCTAATGGTTCTGTCTGCTGACACTTTTTCAGATTAGATACATGAAATGTATTATGAACTCTGCTCAACTCTTCTGGAAGTTCAAGCTTGTAAGCAACTTCTCCAACTCTTTCTATTACCTTAAAAGGTCCAACATACCTAGGGTTCAACTTCCCCCGTTTGCCAAAACGTACAACCCCTTTCCAAGGTGATACTTTAAGCATGACTTTATCCCCGACTTGGAATTCCATTGGCTTACGCTTCAGATCGGCGTAACTCTTCTGTCGATCACGAGCGGCTTGCATCCTCTGCTTGATCTGGATGATTTTCTCAGTGGTCTCTTGAATCAGTTCTGGACCGAGTATTTGAGCTTCTCCAACTTCAGTCCAACAAACAGGTGAACGACACTTTCGACCATAAAGTGCTTCGAATGGTGCGGCCTTGATGCTAGCGTGATAGCTATTGTTGTATGAAACTCGACTAATGCAAATGGTTAACCCACCCTTTCCAAAGTCGATTGCTAAGCACGTATGCATATCCTCGATGAGTTTGATTGGTCTTCGCTTTGCCCGTCTGTTTGTGGATGGTACGCAGTACTCATATCCAAATTAGTACCCAAAGCGTTCTGAAGTGACCTCCAGAAATTTGATGCGAATCTCGGGTCACGATCGCAAATGATTGAGACGGGTATCCCATGCCTCGTGACCACCTCCTTTAGGTACAATCTTGCAAGTTTATCCAAAGGATCGGTCTCTCTCATTGGTGTGAAGATCGCAGACTTAGTGAGTCGGTCAACGATCACCCAAATTGTGTCATAGCCTTGAGACGTCTTAGGAAGCTTCGTGACAAAATCCATAGTGATGTTGTCCCACTTCCATTCGGGTATCTTGGGTTGTACCAACAATCCTGATGGCCTTTGATGTTCGGCCTTGACCTTAGCACAGGTCAAACACTTGTTAACATAAGTGGCTATGTCGGCTTTCATGTTGGGCCACCAATATAGCTTCTTCATGTCTTGGTACATTTTGTCGGAACCCGGATGAATAGAGTATTTTGATTTGTGGGACTCGTGCATGATCACAGTCCGCAAATCGCCATAACAAGGTAACCAACTTCTGCCATTGAGGCACAGGGTTCCATCCGCACGTGGTTCCAACTTTTGTTCTCTAATTGCTTCTGGAAATTTAGCATTTTCAATCAACATTCCCCCAACGTCTTCACTCTTAATGTTATCTGGTTTTCGCGCTTCGGTCTGAGCATTTAAGATCTGTTTGGGAAGATCCAAGCTAATAGTCATGACCAAGGCTCGAACTCTTAACGGTGGTTCTCGTTCTTTCCTGCTCAAAGCAAAGCATCAGCAATCGAATTTTGCTTTCCCCGGGTGATAACGAATATCGCAATCGTAATCACTTAGCAACTCTAACCATCGGCGTTGCCTCATGTTCAACTCTTTTTGATCTAAAATGTGTTGCAAACTCTTGTGATCGGTGAACACCGTACACTTAGTTCCATATAAATAATGTCTCCAGATCTTGAGAGCGAACACCACTGCACCAAGTTCTAAATCATGAGTTGTATAGTTCTTCTCATGAATCTTCAATTGGCGTGATGCATAAGAAATCACCTTTTCCCTTTGCATCAACACAACGCCCAAACCCTTCTTTGAAGCGTCGCAGTATGCGATGAAATCTTCGCTTCCTTCAGGTAATGCAAGGATTGGTGCACTGCACAACTTTTGCTTCAACAGTTGGAAAGCTGCTTCTTGTTTATCTCCCCACTCAAACTTGACCTTCTTTTGAGTAAGCTTAGTCATTGGTTTGGCGATCTTTGAAAACCCTTCAATTGAATTTCGATTAGGACCCAGCATGACCTAAAAATTGAGTGATTCTCCGTTGGTGAACTTGGGAGTTGCCTATCTTTATTGGATTTCAATCATGGCTGGATCCGCATATGAAATTCCTTCACTATCGATCACGTGACCGAGGAACTGTACTTTGGGAATCCAAAATTCACATTTGGAAAACTTGGCATACAACTCCTCCTTCTTAAGCAATTCTAAGATTTGCTTAAGGTGTTCTTCATGTTCTTCCTTGTTCTTCGAATATATCAGAATATCGTCAATAAAACATATCACGGATTTATCTAGATATGGTTTTCATACCCGATTCTAGGTCAATGATAAACGACAAGTGCGTTTGTCAACCAAATGGCATTACTTGAAATCTGATAATGGCCGTAACGAGTTCTGAAGGCAGTCTTCGAAATGTCTTCTTCTCGAACCCTTAGTTGGTGATAACCTGACCTTAGGTCGATCTTCGAGTAGACACTCGACCCTTGAAGCTGATCAAATAAATCATCAATTCTTGGGAGCGGATAACGGTTCTTCACCGTTAGTTTATTCAATTCCCGGTAATGTAATGCTTCATCCGCCGATGATCGTCTTTCTTCTTGACAAACAAGACCGGAGCTCCCCAAGGTGAGGAACTGGGTCTTATAAAGCCTTTATCGGACAGCTCTTTTAGTTGCTCAGATAACTCTTTCATCTCGGAAGGCGCCAATCGATAAGGTGCCCGTGCTACAGGTGCAGCACCAGGTACCAAATCAATTTGAAACTCCACTTTGTGAGTTGAAGGAAGACGGCAAAGTCCAGCATGGAAATACTTCAGGAAAGTCTTGAACTATTGGTACGTCCTCAAGTCGCTTCTTCTCCGACTTGTCTTCAACCTCTTTTGCAGTGATATGTGCCAAAAAGATAGGAAATCCTTTTTCCATGTACTTCTGCGCTTTAGTGCACGAAATGATGTTTAATCGTGTCACATTTCCATGGTTACTTCCATCACCGTGTTATGTTTAAGGTTTTTATTTCCAGGGATGCAACAAATCTTACTCGAACTTACATATGTCGCTTGGTACTTCGCCACCAATCCATAGATTATTGCATCAAATACTACCAAGTTCTACAGGCATAAGTTATGTTTGAATTGGTGGTTTAGGAAGTTTAATGTGCAACCCTTAAGTATAGTGTTTAACCCAATTATTCTCCCGTCAGCTAGTTCGACATCATAATAATGATCTAGGGTAGATGGAGTGATGTCATTTTGGGAGCTAAATGCAGTAGATACAAAACTTCGATCGGCACCCGTATCAAAAAGTAAAGCTTTAGCGGTGGTTTAGAAGGAACGTACCCCCACAACGACGATTGTATGTGTTTGCCCCCGCATTTCCAACAAACATACACCTTCGTGGAGCTCCTGTATTCCCTGATTTGATTACCACGGTTATTGTTTCTCAGTTTTGGGCAGTTTCTTCTAAAGTGGCCTTGAGCTCCGCACTCAAAGCAACCATTGCCCTGCTGATTATTGTTGTTGTTGTTACGGTAGTTGTTGTTGTTGTTGTTATTGGCAGGCCGGATTCTACAGTCCTTGGTCGCATGGCCAACCCTCTTGCAGTTATTGCACCTAGGTGGACAAGGACCTTCATGATTGTAATTACACTTGGAACATAGAGGTTTAGACCCGGCGTATGATTTCCTGTCACTATTGCCTGCAGTGTAGGCCTGGCCTGTGTTCTGCCTCTTATTCTGTTGGTTTTGATTGTTCTTGGAAAGATCATCATACTTTCTTTTCCTTTCTGCCTGACGTTCAGCATAGGCATGGGTCTTCTCATCCATCAACTCAGTTGTAAACTCGATAGCCTCTTGCATAGTTTTTGCTTGATGCCTTATTACACGGCCATGTATACATATAGGCAAGCCACCGATATACGTTTCAATTTGTCTATCTCAGTCTGGGAACATCCTGAACACATCAAAGCTGTTGGTGAAATTTCGTTAGGGGGGGGTCAGTACTGGTATGATAGCAGAGGAGAGTTTCTGCCGGGGTGACGTGTGGTGCGGCGGGGGTACCCGGGTCCCCCAATTACACGACCCCCCCCCCTCGGGGTGGTAAGGTGTGGTTGGTGTGGGGTATAATTTTAGTCCCCCCCCCCCCCCCCCCCCCCCCCCCCCCCCTTGTGGGGTGTTGTGTGCCAGTCATTTGGAATTACCAAGACCCGCGTGTCTGGGTGTGGTTTAGAGTTTATCGGTACAGAGATGTTTGGGTGTCAGATAGGTTGAGAGCGCCAGGGTTGGGTGGGTAATATGAAAAACCTCAATGACTATATTTAAAGTTATTAGATCTGATGGAAGTTCTAGGTGGATTAAAACCTTTTCTAAGATGGTGACTAGGTTTGATAGAATGGATCTTAAGGAGTTGTACAATTTAGTGATGCAGAGATTTGCAACAACAACTCCAGAAGGAATTGATCTAATTCTTTAGGGTAGTTTAAGGACTATGTTTGAAGCAAATGCATATGATGATATTTGGAAAAATCAAGAGAAATAGATTCTTAAGAGTTAGAATTTCTATGAAAACTATGGAGTACATATACTGATGCTAGAAGATAGTACTGAGTTTTACATGCTGGCCGAAAGAAGGTATCCACTTACAACAAAAACTCTTGAAAAGATGTTGGCTTTGAGAATAGTATCTGAATCTGAAAGTGAAGCTGTGTTTGATTTACTTAGATTCATTTTAAAGCAAATTGATGAATCTAGAAGCCATGATGGATGAGAGGAGGATTTGTAAGTGTTGGTTCTATAACCACACAACAAATGGTTATCAGTTCACCAGTGTTCTACAGAACAATTTATGAACTGGTAGTCCAGAAGCAAACGGCTTTTGGTAAAGACTTCTCAAATCCATTAATGGTTGACAGTTTGCCAAAAACTGTATGGTTCTAAACTAACGCTGCTTCAACAGTAAAACTAAATAAACAAACACATAAAGAGTTAGCTTGTCCAAAGTCAAAATGACTCTGGTAAAGACATCTTAATCCATTATAGCTGATCCTCCGATAGTTTTCTAAGAACTATCTAAGGTTATCAATACTACACTTGTTATTGCAATAAGAGCATTGCGCTATTTAGAGCGAAACTGGCTACTGGTAAAGAAAACAATCACAATATCCGTTTATGGCTGGTAGTTTGCCAAAAACTACAAAGCCAACTTAGTTGGTGTTGATGTTTTGCCGTGTTGCTAAAAAGATAACAAAAACTGGAAGCTAATGTAAGTTAAAGACTACAAAAGAATTCAAGATCATCAAAAGAGAAGTTTAAGGAGTTGTAATGTGTTTGGATACATCCTTCTGATGTTCAAGAAGCTCAAACTGAAGAAACATGAAGTTTAACATGTAAAAATCATGTTTAGGGGAGGATTGTTGGGTTTTAGAAGACTTTACAACTTAGTATTGCTGGTTCGATATTGGTACTGCTAGTGAAGACTTAGTGTTGCTGCTAAAGATTGAAGAAAATAAACATGTCATAGGTTTTTAGTCTTAGTATAGTTAGTACTGCTAGTACATTGTTAGTACTGCTAGTACATTGTTAGTACTATCAGTATAGTTAGTGTTGTTAGTAGTAAGTTAGTACTGCTAGCATATAATAGTTTATACTATTAGGAGATATGCATGAGATAAATTATGAATAGATATGCATTATCTCTTCACGCATTTTGTAAGCCCATTAGGGTTTTTCCTTGGTGTATAAAAGGAACCCTACAGCATTAGTTACATATAAGTTTAGTGATTCCTATAGATCAATAGAGATCAATTAGCAATCATAGTTTTATAATCTGTAAAACCTAGCACGATTCAATTATATACAAGTGTGAGTTTGATATAAGATCTCTTATGTTTTTTTAATATTGTTCTTCTTCGTATTCGTTGATTGTTTCTGCATAATCAATAGTGTTCAATCAGTGTTTCATTATTGTAGCTTTGGATTTATCTAAAGTAACAAACCCTTTGCAAGCTAAAGGTTCAAGATCTATAAAGAAGGGATCCAACAAGTTCAAATTGATAAGAATCATTTAACCCATCTAGGATTAGTTTTGTAAGATAATATTGAACTCATAGCGGAATGATAAGAAAGCAATATTATCAAACAAGGTTTTTCATTTCACAAACGTTTTCCACCATTAACCTCAACTATAACTAGGGATACTAACTAATACATAGACATCGATAATATGTCTATTACTTACAAACTTTACTAACTTTGATATATAACACTACACCATTACTATTTGGACTATCATCAGTCAACCTATGCTATGAATGGATCCAAAACTAATATGCTAGACATCCTTTTATAGCACATGGAGTTCTAAGGCATATATAGGAAAAATAATAAAGTTAATATTAATTAAGTAAATCTTTCTATATAATATCTTTATCTGTTGGACATTTCTTCTGAAATCTTTCAATTCTTTATATTTTGATGACTTCTTTAATTATGACTTTGGGTTCCTTCTTGTTTCCTATTTGTTTCATTCTTTATATTTATTTTGTCTCATCTAATCATAATCACAATCTTCCCTTATTTGATGATGACAAAACAACAAAGTCGCGTACAAACTTATCATTAAAGCCAAAGCATCCCTTAGTTGAGATGTAATTTTCTCCTGAATGAAAATCAATATCTTCTATGCTTCCGCCCTTATATTAAGATCTCCTTGAAAACATGACACACACATATAAGTTGCAAATCAATAAACTATAATCTTCTTCCCGACTTATTCGTAATATTCTAATAGGGGTCTTCTGTAGTATATGGCAACTTGGCATCGTAATAGAAAAATACAAACCATATACAAACACAATACTATCTAGCTTCCAATAGAACTTAAAATACACCGGCCATGTAGAAATACGAAAATGGACTTTGAGCAGTAGATGACATCAAACTTGCAGCAGTAATTAGAAATTGACTAGCAGTCAGTAATGGAACACTTCACTTCAAGATGGTGCATGTAGATGGTTAAACATTTTAATCAATAATTATCCTCTCAAACCAATATGTTTACCATCTGTCCTTGGTATCTTGAAACTCTGGAGGCTTATGTAGTGATAACTGATGAAGAAAATGAGTTAACTCGAATTTGATGAAGAAGTAGAATCTCCCAAAACTTGTGTCTTTATGTGTCTTGCACGTATTCCACTGTGACGTCGAAACTGTACTATTAATAACTTTCATTGAATATAGTAGACCGCAACCTCTTGAAAAAGTCCTCATGACAGAAAATGTGAGCATTGAGCACCATAAGAAAAATCACACACCTTTGCTAGATTTGGCAAATGTATTCGTTCACTCCGTTGTAAGCAAGCCAAGGTTTTTAAAAGCAACCACATAACTTTAAGATATGATAAGAACACGTATCTGTGAAACTCAACTACAACATCAAATAAGCAATAATCAACTGTCTTTATAATCACATCTTCAAATAATCTCCAAAAATACGAGCCATAAATAAAAAAGAATAAACTATTTGAAAAATAGTTTTGTCCTAGATCCAAATCCATCCAAGAAACAAACATGTGTGTATTACCCAATATCGTACAAAGCTAGCAGTACAAACTGCTTTATCGGACAACAAAGGCAGTACAAACATAAACATAAACAGTACTAACTTTTTCTTGTCTTTCAATCTACTTCGTTAATAATCATCAAAGCCTAATTGTATCGATAAAGCCCAATATGGCTTTTAACCTTATACACGTGAACAAGCAGCACTAATAAAAATCAGGTAGATGCTAGCAATATTAATAATGAAGCAAAGTAGTTGTAACCCATCTAAGAGGCCCAGTACTGATGTTCATCATAAAACCAATAGCTACGGTAATTCACGTCAAGCAGCATAACATCTTCAGTTTATACCACTTTCTTTATTCTTCATTCTGTTGCCAATTGCTTTATTCCACTCGACATTACTGACCCAATCTCTATTTCTTCATTCTTTATCTCAATTGTATTGCAAACCTAAGCAGGTAGAGAGGACAATCATAAGCGTCATCACAACAATTAATATTTAAAACCCTAGAGAACTTTTAACCACATCAATTTCTTGAAAATTAGGGTTTATGAGTTTCTTCAAAACCTATGTAAATCCTTAAATAAAGAGCCCCACGAGGCTTGATACTAATTGATAAGAATCGTTTTGGCCATCTCGGATTAGTTTTAACGTGACATATTGGAACAGCAGCAAAGATAAGAAAGCAATATTATCAAACCAAGGGTTTTTCATTTCAAACATTTTCCCTATTACCCAACTATAACTTGGGGCTAATAACTACTACATTGAAATATTTAAATATGTATTTACTAACAAACTACTAAATATGGTGTACACACACACCTTTACTATTTGACTCTCATCAGTCGACTATGCTATGGATGCATCCAAACTAATATGCCTAGACCTCCTTTTATAGCACAAGGAGTCTAAGGCTTACATGCGTAACTAACTAAAGATAATTATAAGAAATCATTCTAATACTTATCTTTATCTTTGAACCATATCTTCGAATCTTCCAATCTTACTCTTTTGAAGACTTCATGTAATTACGTATTTTGGTCACCTCTTGTGTTCCATCTGTTTCATTCTTATATTTATTGTTGTTCTCATCAAAAATATGAATAGATCCTATACGAGAGAAGGTTAATGGCCAAGATCAGATACAAGCCCTAGTTGACAAGCAGAAAGTGATCATCACGAAGGAAAGTATAAGAAGTGATATTCACTTTGATGATGCTGAAGGTACTGATTGCTTACCTAATGATACTCTCTTTGAGGAATTAGCAAGGATGGGGTATGAAAAACCTTCTCAGAGGTTAACATTTTACAAAGCTTTCTTCTCACCTTAATGGAAGTTCTTAATACACACCATTTTGCAATATCTTAGTGCTAAAACAACTGCTTGGAATGAATTCAGCAGCACTATGGCATCTGGTATTATCTGTCTTGCAAATAATCAAAAGTTTAATTTCTCTAAGTATATTCTTGATAATATGGTGAAAATTTTAGAAGGAGGAGTTAAATTCTTCATGTTTCCAAGATTCCTGAAAGTCTTCCTGAATAAGCAAGTGGATGGAATGAATAAGCATAAGGAAACCTTTGTTGTATCTTCTCACACCAAGAAAGTTTTTGCCAATATGAGGAGACAATCAGATGGATTTTCTGGGGTTGTTACACCTTTGTTTGATAATATGTTGATTCAAGCTTCTGAAGAGATAGGTGAGGATTCAGGCCATCTAACTAATTCCACTCAAATACCTATTGATGATCAACCATCTACATCCACTGCACCTAAAAAGACACAAAAGTCTAGGTGGGAGACAAAGGAGGAAGAGAGGTTCTCTAAAGATGACCTCTAGATCATGAGGAAAAGTATACTAGACACCTTTAATAATCCTACAACTTAGATGGTGAGGATAGAGGAACTAAACTAATAATTGATGGTTTTATGTACCAAATTGCAACAACAGGTTCTTAACCTCCAAAAAGCAAAGACTGCTTAGGCAAAGGAGATTGCCATTTTAAAGAAAAGAGTCAAGAAGCTAGAAAGGAAGAGAAGGTCAAGACCTACAGGATTCAGAAGGTTAAGGAAGGTTGGTGCTGTTAGTAGGGTTGAATCCTCTTAAGACAAAGACAGTTTGGGGGATCAGGAGGATCCATCCAAATAGGGGAGGAAAATAGCAGAGATTGATCAAGATAAAAATGTTAATTTAATTGATGAAACTCAAGAGTAGTTGAATGATGAAGAAATGTTTGGAGTTAATTATCTTCATGGTGAGGAAGTAACTGTTGAAGATACTGCTGCTGAGGTAATTGTTACTGCTGCTTCTACAATTCATGTTACAACTGCTGAAGTAGTTACAACTGTCAGTGCTCCAACAACTAACATTGAGGAGTTGACATTAGCACAAACTTTCATTGAGATAAAAGCAGCAAAACCCAAGACAATCAAAGCTGTTACTACTGATGCTACTTCAGTTACAACTGTTGCTACTACAGTTTCTACAACTGCAGTAACAAGACCAAAGGCAAAGGGAATTATGTTTCATGATCAAGAAGAACAGGTATTTGTGTCTAAACCAATAGTTTCTTCTACTCAATTTTCAATCAAAGACAAGGGTAAGGGTATAATGATTGAGCCTGAAAGACCTTTGAAAAGAAAAGATCAAATTGCTGCTGATGAAGAGCTTGCAAGACAATTGGAGGCTGAGATGCAGGCAGAGATAGAAAAAGAAGAGAGAATCAGAAGGAAAAAGGAAGAAGAAGCCAACTTAGCCTTGATTGAGTTATGGGAGAATAAACAAGCTATGATGGAGGCTGATAGATTGCTAGCTGAAAGGCTTCAGACAAGAGAAAGAGAGGAGCTTACTATAGAAGAAAAATCAAAGTTGTTTGTTGCACTGATGAACAAAGGAAGAAAACACTTTGCTGAACTGAGAGCTCAAGAAAAGAGAAACAAACCACCCACCAAAGCTCAAAAAAGAAGTCAAATGTCTACCTATCTCAGGCATATGGGAAATTACAAACATTCTCATCTAAAGGGAAAAACTTATGAAGAGATTGAGAGATTGTTTGAAAAAGAGATGGAAAGGGTAAATTCTTTCATTCCTATGGATGCTGATGATAGAACTGGTAAAGAGCAAGAAAGAAGTTCTAAAAGAAGTGGTGATGATCTTCAATCTAATGTGTCAAAGAAACAAAAGGTAGTTGAGCAGGTAGAAACTGAAAAGGTTGATGATCTTAAGGAGGAGGAAATGAAAAAGCACATAGAGATAGTGAGAGATGATAATACAGTAATTGATGTTGTACCACTAGCAACCAAACCTCCTACAATTGTTGGCTACAAGATCATCAAAGCAGGTAT
>BQNB010122371.1:0-17392 GCA_026074375.1 Tanacetum coccineum
CTCGACCGAATATAAAACCACAAAGGTTTTCGGTTTTGGTTTTTGGTTCGACCCATTAGAAATCAAAAGGGGTTTTCCGTTTGGTTAATTGTTAGTACTAGCATACCATGTTGTTTGCTAAGAACGTATTGTGTGTGTCGACTTAGAGGGATTATACTTTTGATCTTAGTGGTTTTCGCGTAGTGTTATACTACGCGTATATTCAAGGCAGTGTATTCGTTAATTGCTAAAAGGTACGCATTCTTGAATCTTTGTTAATTATAAGTTCTATACGTGTTTAATATTTCCGCTGCGTACTCGTGATATATTTAATGGTTAAATAGATGTAAAATCCCAACAGTGGCATCAAGAGCCATCGTGTAGAATTTATAGTTACAAGTAACAAAATTTGACAAAAAATTAGGGTTCTTGATTAATTTTTTAGGCCCTTTGGAAGTATTTATGCATAAAGATTCGATCTTTATGTATAAAGTGTCAATCTTTATTGGTTATAAAATTAATTAGACGAATTCTAAGTTGTATGAAATTTTATAAGAATAAAACTTGATGCGTTTAATTGTTAATTGATCGGTTTTATGTTAAAATTAATTGTTAATTCGGCATCCGTAATAAATACATGCAATTTATCATGGAGAGATATGTGATATAAATCTTGTTAAATTGTTAGTTCAGAATTTGTTTTTCAAATTAAAGTTTTATTTTTATCAATGACGTAATTTGCAAAAGTATTACTTAGTTGCAAGGATAAGGTTCGAGGAGACTCATCAAGACTTCGGTCTTGTAGATACCATTACCCTATAATATCATACTACGTTGTAGTTTCCTTACCTTGCATACTATTTAGGAAGTCGCGAATGGTCTAGGGTTTGAATGGTTTTTAACCATTCTTTAATCTTTTCCCGCGATAAAATATAAAATCTTTAAGTTTTTAAAACACGTTGAATCGTCAATTTTTAAAAAGTAACACTATTTATACATTAGATGTATAGAAAATAAGTGATACCGTAATAAATAACTTAATTGAGTAAAGTTTTTATTAAAATTTATGATACGAAGATGTATGCATGCTTCTTCGTACATATTTGCCACGTCAAATATTATACCCTATAAATAAGTTATTGACATCCAATTTGTAAGAACACTTGCAGATGCTTTTTACTATGCGTGAGACGTGTAGATTGTAATCCCAAGGTGATTATACACTTTTTCGTGAGACGTTAGTGTTACATAATCACAGTTCTTGATTGGACTACTTAATCGGTTTAGTGGTGAGACCTTAAACTCGAGGCATAAATGGGATGAAACATGCTTACTAGTATATTATTGTAATAAAGTAAGTCCCATAAGGTTCTAGGAATTGCACCGGCGGCAATTATTGATCGTCAATTACCTTTTGAATACACCATTGCTAGCAGATCAACTGATGTGATGGTGGTATGTCAAGTAGGATCCTAGCCTTTAGAAAATTAATTGTTTAAAAAGTTTAAACATGGGTAGTTAATTTTCTCTAAGGAATATTATCGAAAATACTAAAAATTGAATTTTGCGATTCTATTAATAGTATTAATGCAACGATAAACCGTAAACAATGGTTTGTTTCTTTCTTGAAGAAGTCAAACCGAGACTCCTTTCCTTGTAAGGAATAGGGAGACTCATTCCTATCATCTTTCTTGCTCCGGAAAGTTATAATAGGAACGTAGGAATTGTCCTAATGTAATCAAACTCATAGAATACTTAAATGTTAAGTAGATTGCATGACTTATATTTTCATACAGATTTCATCACCCTTATTCGGTGGTGAGTACTTTGAAACATGTAAGACATTCGGATAACTAGAGAATATGTTCTTAAAGCTATCAAATGATGAGTTCTTGATTAGGAAATACCATTATTACCGCAAAAGTGATAAAGGCAAACTAATATAATGTATCTAGTTGTTTGTTTTAATCAAAATTGAGGAGGAAATTGCATGCCCAATTTTTAAGTTAATAAATAGCATTGATGGATAGTCCCTCATCTACATAGTAGAATTTTTGAAATCCAAGTACATTGCTACTTATTAAGATTTCAAAGGAAGTTGGAAAATAAATAGATCACTATTTGTTTTCACTGGTTATGGAACACTTGCAATGTTGTCAAATCCAGTGGGAGCATCGTGGTTTATTTTTGAACAAGACATTAATGTAATGTTGTCTAATTCAGTGGGAGCTACAAGGTTTATTATCTTGGTAGTAACCCAAATTATTTCTTGAATGTCTTGAGATAATGCATAATTTTCCAACTATAGATACTAATGGTTTTAAGGATAGTCGTGCACTATTTCTTATTAAACAAAGTGGTTCTATATCTACTTGTAACGCTAATATCTGTGACACTGTCATATTGTCCATATAAACAAACGAATGTCGTGTTGTTTAACTACGTGTATGATGTTGTGCCATGCACAACTGGGAGAAATCTTTATTGTGTGCAAGGTACAACACATGACAAGAACAATATGATTAAATGTTTCTCTTGACCGTAAGGTAAGAAACTAATATTCTACTAGGACTTATTGCCCTATTTAGAACATATGTCAAGATATGAAATAAAGACTACTTCAAGTAAAATGTTTATGTGTTTTTGGAATGTCCAAAATAATGAAGTAATCTTGATTTAAAGACTACTTCGAGTAAAAAGTTTATGTGCTCTTGGAATGTCCCAAATAATGAAGTAATCTTGTTTAACTTGAAATTACTATTGAAGTCAAGAGTTGATGTTCAAAATTACGTTAGTTAAATATGTTTATGTTTAATGTAAATTAATAAACATGAAGTCCTTTAATTGTTAAAAGACTTATAACATAAAGTAAGTTATATCTTCTGGCTATGACATGAACAAAAGTCCTTGAAATGTTCAAAGGCAAAATAATGTATAGTTAACATGTTATATCTTTTGTAAAGATATGTACATAGAGTTCTTGAACTAGTTAAAGTCGTATACATTATTGCATGCAAATATGTTTTTTAAATACTAAATTTTCAATTTGGTTTAACACAATTGATAAGTATGTAACCTAAAGAGTATTAAGTTATTTAAAGGATTGTGATAAAGTCTCACAATTAAATTACTCATAGAATACCACATTTTTATGGTATGTCTAGAGTGTTGAATCAAATTCTTTGGAATTATTTAATTTTGATAACTTAAATATTTTACCTCTAAATCTGTCAAGTTTTGAAATTGAGTATGTCTTGTATATACTCAATAAAACTCCAACCTAGAAGGTTAATAAGACACCATCATGATTATGGAATGTGATGACTCCCTTCAAGTCTTAAAATTAAAGTTCTGAATTTGTTAAAAGTCTTATGAAGAATGACATTAACAAACTAAACTCAGGAACTATCAATGTATCTTGTAATATCCCTCTACATGCTAAGTAATTATAGAAGAGTCTAAAATTACAAAAAGCAAGTGGGAGCGTTTTAGATCTTAAAGAGATAAAAATACAAAATATATAACCTTCTTAAATACACTAGTGAATATCATACTGAGGCTTTACATGTAAAAGTTAAACCTTATAATGATATAATACTTGTTCATAGATCAGCAAGGATACCTCAATATTTGATTGATAAATGTTATATCAATATTAAGGAATATAAGTCACAAGATTATGGTAAACCTGTTAAAGATGCATTATTGAATTTTGAATTTGGTATCATGGTGAAACCATTAATATGCATTGTTGAATTTTGAATTTGATTAATGACTCAAACTATGAATGTTAAGATGTTATCCACAAAAATAATCAATTTTGGAACTTGATTGATCTTTAACTAAATAGTTAAACTGTGAAGTAAAAATGAGTTTTTTCAAAGAGAAAAAAAACCCAAGTGGTTTCATAAGGATAATGTTGCACACATATTTAATGCATGCATTATGATAAGATTTTAATCATACTCAAGTAATTGATTGTGATTAAATATTCTTTCTATGCGCATTAATTATATAAAGATGGTTAATTGTCATACTAGTGTTCATATTGATGAAATATGACAATGAAATATAAAATACTTTCTTAAATGATTACTATTGTGAGGACGGTTAGTAATCAAAGGAGTTTATGAATTCATATAATCTTTATAAAGTGTACAAACGGCAAGAATCCAAGTATGAATCATTGCAAGCATCTAGGAGTAGAATCTTAAGTTTATTATTAAATAAATCACCTGGTTGATTTAAATTCTAATTACAATTAAGATAACTCCTGAGTATTCTTAAAAGCTAGTGGGAGTATTATGTTCAGGTTTCCTTCACCTGAAAGATTTAAAAAATAAAACATACAACCTTGAAATATTTGTTTATTGCTATATGTTATATATAAATCTAACACAATTTGACATACCATTTAGAAAGTCTAAATGGATAAACATTTTTTGATAAGATAGAACATGAATGAAATCTTAAGTTAGACTAAATGATTCATTATGTATATTATATTGTGTAGAGAAATTGTTGTATCATGCATGAATGCAAGAGGATTTGACAACATTGGTATTTAATCCAAAGTTATTAGATAATCATGAATTGAATATTTTAATAGAATATGTTTGGATTTGGAAATCTTCTTAGATTGTGGATTTGTCCATAGTAATGAAAATCTAAGGATATATATTGCAACAATTTGTTGTTTAATTAGAATAAACCAATGAACTTGGAGTTTATGAGGTGCCAAACATTATTAAGAGAATATTCATTGTTTATGGATTTTAAAAGCATGGGGTTATTTGAATACACGGATGCTAAATTGAATTGAGATGACACTCAATACTAGTCATGGTATGATTTCATTTTTGATGATGACCATGTGGACTAGTTATGCTCAACTAAGAGCATAGTTGCATTATACATTAAAGAATTAAAATGCTTTACGCTTTTGGAAGCTGTGAAAGATGATTGTTGTCAATAGTTGATGTCACACACCTTATGAGATATAGTGTGTTAATATTGAGATATTTGTATAAACAAGCAATCATCATAAATATTCAAGAACATCATTAATTGAATTCTTGAAATAAGTAATCTCAAAATTGCTAAAGATCAAAGCTAGTTAGAATTATAAAGTCTATGCCTTGTCAGCAAGTACGATCGTCGTATCTTAAGGCATGATTCGTTAACTAGATTTATCATGCATTTGATCTATGTAGTATTTGGATAATGGATATTTAGACAATTTTATTAATGATAATGATACGTGGTATGTGGTTATATTTAATATAAATTATGTCTTATATTTGCATGTTTAATCTATGAATAATATTTATTATTCTAGATTAGTTCATTGCCGATCAACAATATGACAATATTGTTAAACTAAGTCAAATTTGAGTGATTGGTCATATCTTGGATATTAAATGATGTGTCCGCCAAACTCACATGATATTCAGAAAGATGAATATTAGACTTCTCCAACTAACAAGATCATCACTTTATGGATCGTCGTCATTAAGTGAATCTTGTAAGTGATTTTAATTTACTAAATCCTTAGACTTGAGATGCAAGTAGGTCTTGCATGTGTGGATAATCCTTCTTGATGTAGTTTAAGTTATCCTGAATAAGGTAGCTAATAAGGACTATTTTCAGAAGTGATTGTGAAGCATATGACTTGATACTTGTAGTCAATAAAGAATTTGTTCCTTCAATAGTTGAAGTATGATGTCATTGGGCCCCTTGTATGGTTAATTAGATGTATGTGTGGCCGCACCAAAAAACTCAGGTAGATATGTCTCAATAATTTTTGGTAATCATAATTAATCATATTTTACTCGAACAGAATCGTATTTAATGGAATGACATTGATACATATTCCATTTTTAATACCGGTATCGGAAACAAGAGATTGTAAATACTTAAATCTATTTTAAACTATGACTTTATGAAAGTTACACTCAGGTATTACTTTGGGAACATTGGCGTGTTGCTAGAAGCTTACAAATGTTGTTATATTTAATTTGTGAAATGGTCCAAGAGGCGTGCTATGTTGGGATTATGTCCATATCATAATAAATAACGGTTGGAAATTGTAGAGCCTATGGGGGCACACACACGTATAATAGAGGATACGTGTATTAATGTAATTAATATATTTAGGTATATTATTATAATTAATATGATTTCTCGATATTAATGGTCTTTAAATATAAAGTTACGACGTTGATTTTAATTAAATAGATATTAAAAATGATTGAGGACCTGTTAGTATAAAAACCAAACCCGTAAGGTGTTGGTTGAGACCGATCGAACTAGAGGAAGAAGAAGGGGGTCAAGTGTCGTTTCTAGTAAACAAAAGGAGGTGTTTGAGTATGACTTGGAGAACAAGTTTTTAAGTATATATATACTCTGCTTGTCTCATTCTATGGTTGATGAGAGAGTTTGAAAAACCAAAAAGTCATACGACTAGAAAAACATAACCTTAAACAAATATCAATTTGTTTTTCTCCTTTGTTTTGATTAGTGAGAAAACCAAAACAGAGATCGAATGTATTTAAGTGAATGGGACGAATTAAAAAACCAATGAGAGAGAGGAATGAGGTGTTTATATAGTAGCTCAACCCTAGTTGTAGATAAACTAGAATACCCTCATAATCCTTATCACAATACAATACTTATCACTTGTCTCTAAAATTTATCTCAAAACCTCCTTCTAGAAGCTTATAGGGCCGGTCAACAAGTGACACCCACAAGGTTCGGGTTTTGTCAATTTTAGCCCTTTCGGTTCATATTTAAATATTCGTTACAATAGTTAGACAAGTAACGGTAATTAACGACTATTCAAATTACATCGTGAAGTAAAACATACTCTAGGTGTTTAACGAGTGTGCCCCCAATAGGCTCACATATTCGTAACGTTTACGTGCTATCCGACTACCATAATCCAACACAAAAACAGTCAATCTTACTGAAAAGATTTTCACGTTGATGAACACGATTACATGTAAAGCTACGGTTGGGAGTAGATGCAAGGATCAGGAGCAGCTTCTTCCAGTGATTGATGAATTAATATCTCTAGCTAGTGGATTTGATGTGTCAGATCTATTTCCATCTATCAAGATATTACATCGAGTTACAGGCATGAGAAACAGGTTGTGGAGGCTACGCACGAAAACGGATGTGATTTTGGATGACGTCATCTCGGACCATCAACAACGCCGTGCAGGCGGACAAAATACCGAGGAGAATGAAGATCTTCTTGACGTTCTACTGAGGTTGAAAGATGATGGTGGGCTTGAGATTCCATTAACTTTAGACAACATCAAAGCTGTCATCTTGGTTAGACCACTAAATTGTTGTTTTTTCTTTACCAATAATAACAGCACAAATGATGTTTTCTGAATAACATCAACTATATGTTAATGCTGTGGCTAACAAGTGACTCTAGGAACTGATTTAGATTAATATAAATAAAAGAGGATATATACGAATATTTCAACCTTCAGTTAATTTGTCGCTAATGAAGTTATATATGAATATTTGATGATTTAGTTTTGAAATTAAATTTCATTATATATCGCACATGTACACAGGGGCGGATGTACATGAGGGGTTTAGGGGGCGGTGCCCTCCATGGTTCGCCAAAAAAAAATAATCAGTTTTTAGTATAAATTTTTTTTTCTTAACCATTTTATTAAAGTGCACCCCATCGCAAGTTCAAATTGCCCCCCACCTTAAAGACAAACAATGTAAAAACATTGTATCTATGTTTTCATTCTAGTGTGCACAATGACTTTTGTCAAAAGAAATTTTTTTTGCCCCCCGTCTTTAAAATTCCTGGTTCCGCCACCAATATACCGGTAAAAACAAAAGTTATCATTAACATGTGGAAAATAGCACGTGATCCAGATTATTGGACTGATCCTGAAAGTTTTATACCGGAAAGATTTAGCGAGAGTTCAATTAATATGATGGGACAGGATTTTGAATATATCCCATTTGGGTCAGGAAGAAGAATGTGCCCAGGCATGACGTTGGGCTTAGCCAATGCAGAGGCGAGCTAGGTTGGTGTGGTGACGAGGGAAGTGGCGAAGCCACGTAGGAAGTGGCGAGCTCCCTCGCCACCATACCCCTCCCTCTTAGGAGCCACTTGTAAGCGAAAAAATCCCTTGATTTTGGTTCCAGTACTTTACAAGCCACAAGATTGATGGAAGTGCATGTGTGCCCATTTTACGTCCAAATATGTTTATGTCTGCTTTGGTTTTTTGAATGTGAGACAATGCATGTGTTTCTGTGAAATACTAAATATACATAAAAGGTTGTTTTTTTCTTGTAAGCTCTATTTACAACGGATACTTATTACTATAAATAAGTATTGAAAACTAAGCCAACCAATTAACAAAGTAAGACATTGAGTGACCTAGTGATTTTAGTCGACAATTTGATACAAATTAAATATACAAAAACGTCATAGCAAATCAATGATTTTGGATATCGATACACATCAACCAAACCGTGATCAAAAGCACGGCAACAGTAAGTATGGTAAGACTTACATTAGAAGCAATGAAACACACAAATATACAGAGTCTTGTCAAAATGCTAGTCTGTTAACAAATCAATAATGATCCTCAGTTTAAGGTTTTACAATACTAGCCACTCTAATCATTCATTAATAGTAGACGAGGTCAAGATAGCTAGTCTTTGCTCCACGCAAATTGCATTGCGCACAATGATAGAATTTGAATAGAAACTGAATTACTACCTTTCTTGCTAATAATGATTTGACCTATTTAATTACAGTTTCTTGCTACAATTAATCAAAAAGCACATCAACTTTATCAAAAGAGCTAGGGTAAATAAATTACGTCAAAATTAAAGGATTAGTTACATATACTATGACTTAAGTGTAAGTAATAAACTCTTCTTCTTGGTTGCGAGGGGTCGATCATTTGTCGTTAACTTAAGCAGGAATATCTTCTCATGGGCAAAAGCATCATTGACTTTTACATCCAAGCGAAAGTGACACTTGAATAGAATATATGGCAAATGATGTGTTTACTTTTATTTAATCTAAAACTAAAAAAATAATACGAAGTGGCTAACATTTCTAAGAAAATGCCAGTGACCAGCTGGTCATTTGATTTAAAACTCACTGTAAACGTTATAAAAATATATACTATAAGGACTCACAAATTATGTCTAAATTCAACCAACCACCCATTTTATTTTTTATAACTACGTAACGCTAGTACTAATAGCGAGTAGATAAGATCAACATAGATCACAATTCTTTAAAGATCCAATGAATAATAAGAAGTCTCGTGTTATATGTGTGTGACCCCATGGTTCTTGTGTATTAATGACAGTATTTAATTATTACGTTATATCATGCACATAAACCAACACACATATATATATGATTCAGTATTGTGTCTTGTAAAATGTGCAAACGTGATTGCTAATGTGCTGATAATACATTTTTGGTTTTAGATACGTAGCAGAAGGGAAATACATTCATCATATGAATCTGACACTTGTAGTCAAATATAGAATTTGTTCTTCATAGTTGAAGTATGATGCCATTGGGCACCTTGTAGGTTAATCAGATGTATGTGTGCCGCACCCAAAACTCAGGTAGAAATGTCTCTGATGACTTTTGGGGTCAATCTTGATTATCTCATATATACGAGAAACAGAATCGTTAAATAATGGAATGACTTAGATCCATATCCATTTTTAACACGGTATCTGAAACAAACGGATTGTAAATACATAAATCATTTATCTGTGACTTTATGAAACCACACTCGGATATTTTTGGGAGCATTGACGTGTTGCTAGACGCTTACTAATGTTATTATATTATTTGGTACATGTCCAAGTGGGAGCTGTTGGATTATGTCCATGTAAAAATAATATATGTCCGGGAATTTATTTGAGCCTACGGGGATGCACGCGTTAATACGTAAAACAATTAATAATAAATATATTAAATGTAATATATTTAAGTGATAAAGCTTAACGAACGTTAAATGTTAATAAATATTTAAAGGGAGTTATATTAGTCGTTAATAGTTAAAAGAAGGACTAATATGCAATTATGGAGAAAAAGAAAGTATAGGATTTATTTCTTTTTTCCCTTAGCCAATTATTTCCTAATCTCAAGAGGAGGTAGAATTACCTAACTTGCAAGCCAAGTTTAGGAGGCTATAAATAGAGGATTATGGTGTTTAGTTTTCTCATAACTTGAAAAACTATTCCCTAAAATTATCTCCTTCTCTCTCTATTGCTCGATCGGTTTAACCAAACCCCAAGGGTTTTGATTTGTGTTTGTTCGACCGAAACCAACAACCTACAAGAGTTTTTCGTGTTGATTGATTCAAGAGTCAAAGGCGTTTGGTGGCTTTATCACTACTAGTACTAGCATACATAACTGTTTACTAAGAACGTATTGTGTATGTTGAAGTAGAGAGATCTTACTTTAGATCTTGGGTGGTTTTAGCATGGTATCATTTATTATACACATGCGTATATTCAAGAACGGTGTCGTTTATTGCTAAAAGATACACGCTTTCTTGATCCCTTTGTTAATTACATAATTCTATACTTGTTTAATCTTTCCACTGCGTACTCGTGTTTTAAATGGTTAATAGTTATAAAAACCCAACAGGTAATACTAGTATTTTCAAGCTTTGTGTGACGATAAATGTTTGATAACTACATTTCTTTTTATTCTAGCAGGAAAGATCAAGAAATTATATCAGAAGCTAGCGAGAAGCTAGAGTTGATTATAAGCAACAAGCAACAAGCAACAAGAAACAAGCAACCCCTGGCTAAAAAAAAGAAGAGAACAATAACCAGTTTAAACACAACTCAGGCTATCTAGCCCACAAACTCCAATCTAAGCTAACCTTCTTGCACCAATTGTCGCTCAAGCAATTCAAATACTAGTGCTTGAAACTCCATAAAAAGGTCAAAAGATATAAACAAATGCTTATACAAATGCATGTTTGTATAACTCCATAACATCCTTTGTTTGAAATTAATTAAAACATGGCGATTTTTCAAATCCTTGCATCTTTGATCGTTGATTCTATTCCTGTTTGATCACCAATCACTGAATAACATTTTATTATAGAGGTTAATCTCTGATTTGCGTCCTTTAATCCCTCGGTATTGGGTTTGACGTGTCATTAGGTTAGGGTTATGATCTCGATCGTCAATCCTTATCCTGTTTGATCACCATTCACTCAATATCGTTTGGTTAGGGTGATTTATCTCTGATTATTGATCTCTAATCTCCTTTTATTTAGTTCGACGTGTTTCATTAGGATTAGGGTTACGTTTCATATTAAGGGTTTTAATTAATCGAGTGTTTCTTAGGGCTTCTTACGTTTCATCTTTTCTCAATCCTTTTTTGCTTTGCTTCAATAGGAGATAACGATTGGCAGGAGGTTAATCGTAAGAACCGTCGATCGGTTTTTGATAGGCTGAAACCCTCTCTTTCACAGAAATCCAATGTTGATGATTTGGCGAAGATCTCCTTATCCGTGTATGTTTCTAATTTCCTTTCACATCTTACGGTACATGAGCTATGGAATATCTGTGGTAAGATGGGAACTCTTGTGGATGTCTATATAGCTAAACGAAAGAATAAATTAGGTTAGATGTTCGCCTTTTGTTGTTATATCAAGTTTGTCCAATCTTATAAACCCTAATTGATTCATTGGCTAATACGCAGATTGGAAAGCTGAGACTGCATGCTAATGTAGCTCGATTTCATAGGAACATGGTTGCTACTACTCCTCGTGCAGGTGTGAATGGGAACATCAAGGCTGATATTCCTGATCGTTCCTATAATACCAAAGCTAATTCTTATGCGTTCGTTGCTAAGACACCTTATGTTGATAACATGAAGGGGTCTTATTCAGTTAGAGAGGATAGTGGGGATCACAATCTGAAGATTGATTTATCCCGTGATGGTGCTATCGATTTTCCTTTTGTTGTTCTTGGTTGTTATAAGGATTTTTGTTCAATTGCCAATTCTCGCACTTTATGCCGATCTGAAGGTTTTTTGGAAGTGGACATCAAATACTTGGGTGGACTATGGACTCTTTTTGATTTTCATTCGTTAGGGGCGCGTGATAAATTCCTTATCCATAGTGGAATTCAGACATGGTTTTCCTCTTTGAAACTGTGGCATGATGACTTCCAGGAAAGGCTTGTTTGGTTAGAAGTCGAAGGTGTCCCTATTCATGCATGGGATAATGCTGTCTTCCGATCTATATGTAATAAGTGGGGTGACATGCTTTTTAGTGATGATTCTGATACGAGTAATCGGCTAAGCAAGCGTCTATGCATTAAATCTAAACATTCACAACTGATTTTTGCTACTATCTTTGTGACTGTGAGGAAGATTAGTTATGTTATTCGGGTCCGAGAGCTTTGTAGTTGGACGCCTAGTTTCACAGGGGACGATTCAGATTGTGATGATGAGAATTATATGGATACTCATGCTCAAGTTGACAAGAGTGCGACTGAGAAGAATGTTGATGTTCCGTTTGGAGACATTCTAGCCGACAATGGAGAAGAATTTTTTAATGCAAATGTTGTTAATGCAGATGATGTTAATTCTGACAAGGAGGATGCTGACCCACAAGTTGGTGTACATGGTGATGATGCACATGATTCTGATCCATTCGGATTAGAACCTCTCATTAATATGAAAGCTAGTAAAGTTGTTCATGAATCAGCATGCTCGGAGACTCCTGTTTTTCCACCTGGCTTTTCGCCACAATGTATTGATGACCATTCATCGGTTAAAGACCATCCACCTGGCTTCTCAACTAAAATGCAGCAAGATCATGCACCTGTTGTTCGTTCTTTGAATGACTCATTGGCTTCAGACTCTAACTCACTTGGTGGTTCCCATAAGAGTGTTGGTTTTTCATTGGTAGAAAGATTGGAAGAGATGATTAAGGTCGGATTGGCGTTGGGTCTTAATATGGAGGGATGTGAGTGTACACTTGCTGCTCTAATTGCTAATAATGGAGATCTTAAGGTGGATAAATGAATTCCCTATCCATCAATGTTCAGGGTTTTGGAGACCTAAATAAGAGAAGGTGGGTTCGAGATTTATGTAACAAACATAAGGTTAATTTCTTAGCATTACAAGAAACAAAAATGGTTCATGTTAATCTTTGGGTGTTGCGTCAAGTTTGGGGTAATAATCATTTTGATTTTGCCTCTGCGTCTGCTAGAGGTATGTCAGGTGGTATTGTTTGTATTTGGAATGATTTAGTCTTTAAAAAGTCTAAAATATTATGTAATGAGAATTATGTAGCTATTGAAGGTTTATGGATTCCTACTAATGTTAGAATTATGTGGGTTGCGGTATACGCTCCTCAGAATCTGTCGAGTAAAATTGTTTTATGGGACTCTCTTGCAAATTTAATTAATAATTGGGATGGGATTTCGGTTACTATGGGAGATTTTAATGAAGTTAGGGAGGCTGGTGAACGATTCGGGTCTTCTTATAACGAGAGGCAAGCTGATCTCTTTAATAACTTCATCTTTAACGCTTCTCTTATTGATGTTCCTTTGGGTGGCTATAAGTTTACGTGGACTGATAAGTGGGGATCCAAAATGAGCAAGATTGACCGGTTTTTAGTCTCAGAGCTGTTTTATGAGACATTCCCTAATATTTCTGGAGTTATTTTGGAGAAAGGTATCCCAGATCATCGTCCTATCCTTATTAAAGATTATGTGGTTGATTTTGGTCCGACTCCATTTTGGTTTTTTCACTCCTGGTTCGAGATTGAGGGATTCCATAGTATGGTTGTTGATACTTGGAAGAATGATGGCATTGTTGAAGCTAATGGCCTTATCTCCTTCAAGAAAAAACTTCAAAACCTTAAGCGTGTTATTCGAGAATGGGTTGCTCTTCAAAGGTCAATTTCTCTTACTCTTAAGAAAGATCATTTAATGCGTCTTTCTTCCGTTGACACCAAAATTGATCAAGGTCTTGCAAGTGAGATGGATTTATGTGATCGTCGTGAATCCATTCACATTCTTGGAGATTTGGATAAGCGGGAGGCTAGTGATATAGCTCAAAAATCCAGAATTAAATGGGCTTTGGAAGGAGATGAAAACTCAAACTTCTTTCACGCTTCTTTAAAGAAAAGCAGGCGACATCACTCTATCAAAGGTATCCGATGTAATGGTGAATGGATTGAAAATCCAGACCTTATTAAAGGAGAGTTTATGAATCACTTTCAAAAAAGGTTTCAACTTCCTAATGGTTTTCCCTCCACATCTGTGGTCGACATGGTTAATCGTCTTCCTTAAGACCAATCAGAGTTCTTGGAGCGTGACATCTCTAGGGACGAAATTAAGAGGGATGTGTGGGATTGTGGTGGCGATCGTGCTCCGGGACCGGACGGGTTCACTTTTAAATTCTTTACATCCTTTTGGGATTTAATTAAAGCTGATGTGTGTCGTTTTGTGCATGAGTTTTTTTCTACAGGAGCTTTTCCAAAAGGGTGCAACTCCTCATTCATAGCTTTAATCCCTAAAGTCTCGAATGCCACTCTTGTTACGAATTTTCGTCCCATCAGCTTAATCGGGTTCCAATATAAAATCATTGGGAAAATTCTAGCAAATAGACTCAGTATGGTGATTGGTAGCTGCATAAGTCCAGAGCAATCCGCTTTTATCAAGGATAGAAACATCCTTGATGGTCCTCTTGTTTTAAGTGAAATGATGGCGTGGCACCGCAAAAACAAAAAGAAACTTATGATTTTTAAAGTGGATTTTGAAAAAGCTTTTGATTCTTTAAAATGGGACTTTCTGGATCTGGTTATGGATAAGATTGGTTTCGGTTGTAGATGGAGCCCTTGGATCAAAGGCTGCCTCCGTAATGCTCGTGCTTCCGTCTTGGTTAATGGATCCCCCACGAAGGAATTTGAGATTTTTAGAGGTCTTAGACAAGGTGACCCCTTGTCTCATTTCCTGTTTATTTTGGCTATGGAAGGTCTTCACGCCTTTATTTGTAAAGCTATGAACATGGGTATCTTTAAGAGTATCTCCATTAGTGACAATAATCTCCGTATTTCGCATGTATGCTAATGATGTTATCTTTACGGGTGAATGGTCGATTACGAACGTACGCAATCTGCTTTGTATCCTTAGGTGCTTCTTTTTGGTATCGGGTCTTAAAATCAATGTTCACAAAAGCAATTTATCAGGTGTAGGGATGTCTAATGATGATATTCAAGCCATGGCCAATGTTATTGGATGCGGTGCTGCAATATTACCATTCAAATACCTTGGTGTTCCCGTTGGGTGCAACATGTCTAGATGTTCTTATTGGTAGCCCGTTATTAATAAATTTTTGTCTAGGCTTTCTTTTTGGAAGGCGCGTCTTCTTTCAGCGGGAGGACGTCTCACTTTAATTAAATCGGTTCTTGGAAGCCTTCCTCTCTACTTCATGTCGTTATACATGGTGCCGATCTCTGTTTGTAATAAATTGGAATCCATGCGTAATCATTTCTTTATCGGGGCTGACATGGGAGAGAAAAAAATGACGTGGGTTAGGTGGAAAAAGTGCCTCGCTAGCAAGAATATGGGAGGGCTTGGTATTAGAAGTATTTTCGCTCTTAATGTTGGGTTGCTCTTCAAGTGGATATGGAGGTTTCTTTGTAATTCTACTGATCTTTGGATTAAAGTGATTAAGGAGATGTATGGATTTCATGGAGGTATCTTTGACGAAAATATGCAACGTTCAAGTCTTAGTCCTTGGTGTGGTATTCTTTCTTCGATCAAGGCTCTTAAAAATAAAGGGATTGATCTTCTTTCTTTATGTTCCCGTAAGCTTGGAAATGGCGTTTCCATTCGTTTCTGGGATGATGTCTGGTGGGGTGATACTTGCCTTAAATCCCTTTTCCCGCGGGTGTATCTGCTAGATACCGAGAGGACCAGTTCTGTTACCGCGAGTGTATCTGCAATACATGTCAGCTTTCGTGTCTTTCATCATTTGCTTCGTTTTTCACTGATGATACAAATTTATAGCCATTGAGTATCAAATCCTATACAAAACAACACTTAAAAGCAATAATCATGATAGTATAATAAAAGAACTTATTTGATAATATCAAAAGTGTCACTAACAAATTAGATAAAAGATAGATAAATATTGGCATTTTGTGTACCTTTTTTACAATGTGTTTTACAAATAAAAATGCTTTTGGTCATGCGCATCAAAGCGTGATATATTTCGGTTGCGTTTAGTTGGAAAACATTTTTCATCATTTTTTGTTTTCTGTTTTGTAAGAAAAAGGAGGGGGTTTCCATCTCTACAAAACAATTGAAAATTTAAAAAACGCGTTTAGTTAAAGAAACATGTGTTTGTGTTTTCCATTTTACAAAACTAGAATACATGTTTTAAGCGTTGTTGTTTCTATCTCAATTCTCTATTTACTTTTGTAATATTATAAAGACATATTCGAAACACAAAAATAGAGGCGGCAAAACGGGCGGGCCAGGCGCGGGCATCAGGCAAAACGGGTACGGGCCAAAACGGGCACGGGCTAAAACGGGCACTAATGGGATAAATGGCTACTCGGTGAATCTTATTTATTTAATGGTTTTTAACGTTTTCGTCCGCTTTTTTATGTTTTTGTCTATTTTTTTACGATTTCGTTTGTTTTTCTACGATTTCGTCCGTTTTTTACGATTTCGTCTGTTTTTTTTACGATTTCGTTCTTTTTTTACGTTTTCATCCATTTTTTTACGATTTCATCCGTTTTTTTACGATTTCGACCTTTTTGACGTTTTCGTCCGTTTTTTACGATTTTGTCTGTTTTTTACGATTTCGTTAGTTTTTTTACGATTTCGTCTGTTTTTTTTACGTACGAAAACATAAAAATACAAGAGAAAACGTAAAAAACTGTCGAAATAGTAAAAAACGGACGAAAACGTAAAAAAAATCTGTAAGCGTACATAAGCATAAAAAAACTTATAAAAACGTATAAAACGTAGAAAATAAGGGAAAGATAGATTTGGGTGTCAAAAAGGAAAACGGGGAAAACAAAATAAAAATGTTTTCTAGTTTTGTGTATAAAAGGAGAAAATAGGGATTTTGTGTTTTGTAGAGAATTTTGTTGAAAAACGACGAAATGAACGCGATCTCTGTTTTCCTTGTTTTCCACAAAACATTTTGTGGAAAACAATGGTGTTTTCCTCCAACTAAACGCATCTTATGGGGCCGTTTAGTTGATGAAAAATATCTCATTATTTCAAAAAATATTCATGTGAAAAGAACACTATTAAAATTCCGTTTAATCGCATTTTTTTAACAATTTTCAATTTGAATAAATAACCTACTAGATGATAAAAAAATGTTCTAATACCTATT
>BQNB010122372.1:0-20296 GCA_026074375.1 Tanacetum coccineum
CAATATTAGGGTCGACATTGTCGACCCTAATTTTTGGCCGACCCCAAACCCACATTTTGTTGTAGTGAAAGGAAAAATCGTAAACCCCCCAAAAACCATGTGTCATCGTTGCGCAGGAGCCATGCATGCAAATCTTCGAAGGGACGAATGTTATGCAATTTTCAGGGGCCATGCATGCAATTCTCTATATCGTTCAAATTTTATCGAATGGTTATGCAAATAGGTTTTCATCAGCAAAATTGCACCGGAAAAGGAAAAATCGTAAACCGCCCAAAAAACCATGTGTCATCGTTGCGCAAGGGCCATGCATGCTAATCTTCTGCAAATAGGTTTTCATCAGCAAAATTGCACCGGAAAAGGAAAAACCGTAAACCGCCCAAAAAACCATGTGTCATCGTTGCGCAAGGGCCCGAAAAGGAAAAACCGTAAACCGCCCAAAAAAACATGTGTCATCGTTGCGCAAGGGCCATGCATGCTAATCTTCGAAGGGACGAATGTTATGCAATTTTCAGGGGCCATGCATGCAATTCTATATATCGTTCAAATTTTATCGAATGTCCCTGAAGGGACAAGTAAAGCGATCTTTTCCTGCTATATAAATCCCTTTTGAGTTTACTCTCTGGGCGATGTGGGATACATGCTTATTGCTGTGTCTTATATTTTTTCATTTTTAATGGTTTCTTTTCGATACCAAGTTTACCACTTTTCATTAACCTCTTTGAAATACTACCAAATCAATTCATCACATTTTACTTCATTCATCATGGTATCCATGCATCTTAATGGTTGTATTGCAACGGTGAAATATAGATCGACCCATATATGCCACAGTCGATACATACATATACTACAAGTTTAAAAACTGATAATGGCCTTATGAGATTAATGTCACTCAGGGCTAAACAAAAATTAATTCTGTCCAATTTCTATGTGCGTAGCTCACTCAGTCCACTCGAGACGTCTGATCATGCATGGTGGTGGTTCAAGCGGGACATTATAACTACTCGTATTATCTTAAGTTTGCACCAAGAAGGAGACACAACTAGGCTCACATGATCACCTCTTAATTTGTGAGGACTAAGCTTTGGTCTTTGTAGAGTCAATGTGGCATCTAACTTTCCTTAATCCTAACCTTTGTTATGCATCATACGGACCTCAAAACTTAGCCAATACCAGAATGAGCTTGATGAAACAAATCATCAAAAAGTTTATAACAATTAAGCTTCCAACACTTTATTGTAATCTCATTGATGAAACAGAAACAAAACTTTAGTTGATCAAACACCACTTCAGAGAGATTCGGGATATGATGGTCGAAGTGAAATAACGGCATATTGTGGGAACATGAACTTTCTTTACGAATGGAATCTGCTATGGAGAATAGCGTTACGGTGACCGGTATTATAACTCACCCGAGTGGGAAACTAAACAACAACCACTTAAATACACTACCCTCGTTGAAGCCACTGCCATTGGTTAAAAAAATATCACCATCCCCTTGGTGTAGTTACAAAAAGGGTGGCTTGTATGTGCTTTCTGAAAACCAAATAAATAAAACCGCCCCAATCCATGAGTATACTTCTGCAATCCAAAAATAATAATTACTTTAATTATGTGCGCTTTGTTCGAGAAGACTGAAACAAAAATCGGATTTTTTATAATGAACCATCGATTCAAGATCCAAGTCTTTAGTGTGTAGTTATATGTCATCACGTTTTCAAGAATGTTGACTCGAGGTCTTAAAATGAAGTAGAGGTTATCATTCCTAGAGTTCAACGCGTACCACAAAAATATGTTTAACTTATGTTCGGCTCATTAAACTAGTAGTAGAGCTTTTTATTTGTTAAGGGTATTCCACTCGAGTGCAAAGACGATGTTACTTCATGTTAGTAATGATAATATGCTATTTTAAGGAATTAATTTTCTTACCATACTCAATGGACTTACATTTGAATTTTTGCAAACTTTTATGTCATTAACAACCAAACTTGAAAATTAAAATGGTGGTTTTTAGACAAATTAGTGCTACGGAGGGTTAAATTTTGTTTCCTTAAAACGGGTAACGGAAAGGTGTGAAAACTCAAAATAAAATGACTTAATATGCATCTGGCTTGTCGGTAAGCACGGAGTTGTCACCCTCGGGTTGCAGCTACAGTTACAATAGGTTGGCTTGAATGTGTATCTGAAACAAATAATAGAACGCTCAATGTATACTCATGTGATCCCAACTATTATTAGTACCTTTAAATTATGTGATCATTGTTTCAGTAACATAATCACCGTTTTGTTGCGTGAAAAACTATAAGGTTGAACAACAGCAACTACTGAGAACATGTGTTAGTTGGCGGATAAACTTACCTTTGGCTGGTAAAGTAACTGATTGTTCAGTGTTATCAAAAATATTGCGGCAAATAAACTTTATACTATAAATTGGAGGGGTTCGGGTCTTGACCGGATATATGGGTGTGACCGGGTCTTGGCCAAATATAGCCGGGTCTGACCGGGTCTTGACCGGATATATGGGTGTGATCGGGTCTTGGCCAAAGTACTTATGAGGTGACCCGGTATCCCTACTGCGGTCAGATTGTATTTTGCGCTAACCGCGGATGGGTTTACATCCCCTGTTATACCAACGTGCTCGCTTTAACGACGCTATTGACAAAATGTTAAATGTGTATGAATTTATGATGCTCAAGATAACTTAGCTGTTTTTTATATTATACATTTTCTTTCGAGTAAACTGCAAAAATGGTCCTTGTGGTTTGGTCAAATTGCAGATTTGGTCCGTCGAATTTTAAAATTGCAAAAACAGTCCGTATTTTGAAGGTTTGGTTTCACTTTTGGTCCTTGTTCGAACTAAAATGACTAAAATACCCCTCTCTTCTTTTAAAAAAACCGTCTGTCAAGAGGGGTATTTTAGTCATTTTAGTTCAACCAAGGACCAAAAGTAGAACCAAACCTTCAAAATACAGAATGGTTTTTTAATTTTGAAATTCGATGGACAAAATCTGCAATTTGGCCAAACCACAAAGACCATTTTTGCAAGTTACTCTTTTCTTTAACATAGTAGTTGAAAATAGTTACCAAACTTTGAGTTAGCATAGCATTTTCTGTATACATTTTACTGTTTTAGCGTAAAAGACTCCAAAGGGTATATCAAAACTGACATCTTCACCTGTAAATTGGCATATCGTTATTTCTCATTCAAACACAAAATCGCCAAAGTTATTAATTATAGCTTCTAATTAATAATAACTTAAACTAACTTGTTTATCTTACCTAAACAAACATAGTTTGGTGAATGAGAATTTTACACTCTTGCTGAACGAAATAGGTGATGAAGTAGTTATTTAAGGGAATGAGTGAGGAGCAATGTTTTAAAACCCGGGTTGACCCGAACGGTTGAACCGTGAATCGGTCGAGTGATCGGAAGCCGGGTTTGACCGGAATACCCGGTTGAACCGCCGGTTAAACTGGTTGAACCATGACCCGGTGGCTCGACCAGGTCAATTTAAAAACCGGTTTTTAAAACGTTGGTGAGGAGTAAAGATGTTAAAGGTGGTCAATTTAATTAATTACGTGTAAGAAAGTTGGTCCATTTCACAATAAACGAAATGATGTATCCACGAGGCTGGGATACACCCGTGCGTTGCACCGGGCTTGATTTTGTGAAAAATTGAACTATTAAATTAACACACTAATTAATTGGGACAATCTTTTTCCTCAACGTTTGTTCCAAACCCATCTGAAAGTTTAACCTCTAAATCATGTCGCCTATTTAAGTTTTCTTTCAACTACATTTTGCGTTCATACCCGTGTAGGCCAATTTTGTTAAGTTGGTAAACATCTTTCCAACATGGGTCGAAGGTTACGTTAGAGTGATATTGACAGGGTGAAGAAGTTACCCAAATCTGTAAAATCACACATATGTTTTCATGAGTAAATGGCCAAAGCATAATTGCAAGTAGGACAATTGAAAGATGAAGCTCCAATGTTATGGTACGAAATATTAACACCTTGTAAGTTGTAAATTTAGGATCAGCGGTGATAAATATGTATACACATCTATGATCGTTTTATAACTAACATGAACTGACTGTAATTTTGTTTGGAGAAATAAATTACCATATTATCTCCAAATAGTGAATGACTTTCATAAAAACACCCCTTTCCATGAACATATGTAATGGAATTAGATGGGAGACCTAACTCCCATATTAGCTATGAATGCTAATCAACACTTTAGATGCTTGGAGCGAAGTAATCTATTGCATTAATGAAAGGTAATTTGATTCCTTGCCTTCATTATCAAAATCAGCCAAGTATATATAGTTTAAAGAAGATGATTCTAGAGAATGGGCTTAGGCCTAACACATGGCCATGGGCCATTACACATGACAAACAATATACAAGACATATATCGACTAATACGCCCTTGCAGTTGGAGCGAGAGGAGAATAGACGCTCAAACTGGACCAAAATTCTTCAAACAAAGCTGAAGGAAGACATTTGGTGAAGATATCAGCATACTAGTAGCGAAAAGGTACATGGAGAACTCTAACCTGACTAGCGGTAACCATATCACGAACGAAGTAAATGTCGATCTCAACGTGTTTCGTCTGTTGATGTTGACCAAGATTGGCAGACATATAAACGACACTAACGTTATCACAGTAAACAAGAGTGACAGTCGACAGGGGAGAATGTAACTCACGAAGTAGATTGCGAGAATGTTATATATGTCTGAGTACACCAATCGTATGCCACCCAGCTCCTGGTTCAGCTTCAAAACTACTTGTTGCAACTTCACGTTGAACTCTCGAGCCACACGATTATATCTTTGTATACAAATCTTTCCTAAGAAGAAACTTCCGGTTCTTTGTAATGTAAACAACCCATTTGAGGAAGCCCGCTTAAAGCTATTTTACGAGCTCCGAGATTATATAAATCTATGATGAAGTTTCTTGATATCCCAATAAGAAAATTCTCATATTGTTCAACGGAATGTGTTGCTGATCTAAGCGAAAGTGCATAGTAGTTCTCTAGGAAATCGTTGGTTCCTAGGCTGATCAAATAGAGTGCTTCCATTAGTACTTTGCTAGCTTTTTCGGCTCCAAGATAAGTTCTCATTTTGTTTTGGTATTCCTTATAGTATTTGACCTCCTTCCATAGTGGTATAACGGACTGCAGTTACAAAAAAAAAAAGTCATGTCAGTTATTTATTTGTAAACGGTGTCATTGTTGCAACATGTCAAACGGGTTAAGATATAGATTCAAATTAATAAGTTAGGCAAAATGAGGCGGGCAGTTTAAGATTAACTTGATCATTTGACTATGCACCTGATTAATGACATTTTGTTAGCAGATAAAAGTATGAACTTACCGTTATTGCAGAGGTAAGATTATCATAACCCGTTCCAGCCGAAGCAAAACTGACTCCTTCCACAAAATCTACCATATTATAATGTGGGTCCAGATAAGCCGGTATTATAGACCTGATCCCAAGCGCCTCATAAATAAAATCTGTAGCTATCCGACCATTAGAAAAACGACCGGTGGGGCGCCTATCATAGAAATCCCGACCATAAGGCTGGAAATTACTCTTGATAAAAGTATTATTGTTACCCGCATCTACAGAAGAGACACCAAATAGGTTTTCATCAGCAAAATTGCACCGGAAAAGGAAAAACCGTAAACCCCCCAAAAAATAGGTTTTCATCAGCAAAATTGCACCGGAAAAGGAAAAACCGTAAACCCCCCAAAAAACCATGTGTCATCTTTGCATGCTAATCTTCGAAGGGACAAATGTTATGCAATTTTCAAGGGCCATGCATGCAATTCTCTATATCGTTCAAATTTTATCGGATGTCCGCAAAGGGACAAGTAAAGCGATCTTTTCCTGCTATATAAATCCCTTTTGAGTTTACTCTCTGGGCGATGTGGGATACATGCATGCTTATTGCTGTGTCTTATATTTTTTCATTTTTAATGGTTTCTTTTCGATACCAAGTTTACCACTTTTCATTAACCTCTTTGAAATACTACCAAATCAATTCATCACATTTTACTTCATTCATCATGGTATCCATGCATCTTAATGGTTGTATTGCAACGGTGAAATATAGATCGACCCATATATGCCACAGTCGATACATACATATACTACAAGTTTAAAAACTGATAATGGCCTTATGAGATTAATGTCACTCAGGGCTAAACAAAAATTAATTCTGTCCAATTTCTATGTGCGTAGCTCACTCAGTCCACTCGAGACGTCTGATCATGCATGGTGGTGGTTCAAGCGGGACATTATAACTACTCGTATTATCTTAAGTTTGCACCAACAAGGAGACACAACTAGGCTCACATGATCACCTCTTAATTTGTGAGGACTAAGCTTTGTTCTTTGTAGAGTCAATGTGGCATCTAACTTTCCTTAATCCTAACCTTTGTTATGCATCATACGGACCTCAAAACTTAGCCACGTCATTCGTGGATGTACGTATGTACCCTTGCTGAAACACCGATGTCCTACGACAGGATCCGAATATTTGGACCCAAACGAGTTGAGAGAAGATACCCCGTTGTCAAAGATAATATTTATATTCAAGTTTATACATTTATAAATTGATTGGGTGTTATTTGGCACAACTTTCGTATATGGTGTTTGGATCTTACTCATAAGTATGTAAGTATTTGGTAGTCATTTCATATTCTCAAAAAACTTTGCAGATTTTGACGATTTTATGGTTTACATGTATAAAGAGTTTAGAATAGCTGCACCAAGGACATTATGATTTCATCATCGAAATAAACTCGCAACATCAAATACAATACAGATATGCAAGTATCATCAAATACGGAAGTTTGGCCTCGCTTTGCAAAAAAGATAAAGATAATAACTTTAATCTTTGAAAAATGATGTCATCATTTTAGTAGAAACGAGTAACAAAATTATTGATCGAAATGTTGCTTAGTGGTGAGAGAAAAGAGTAACAAACCATAAACCCTTGCGTCTCGCTTTATTTTTGGCTAAAAATCACGCATTATTGCAAAGTAGTGTGGTTTGTATTCAATTTTGTAATATAGCAGAAAACCATTACTATTTCATTATGGTTTAAAACTTAATCCTTTATTTTAATTTTGGATTAAAAGAAGCTAAAACAAGCAAATGTACAGATAATAAGCAAGAACAAGATGTAGACAATAGATGCTTGTAAAGTTGCAGCTTAGTAAGTGATTACCAAATTACACTCCGGCAAATAAACTTTTAGTGTGTGGCGAAGTTGTGCCCAATCTAAGTATTCACAAATTAGAGCCGTTAGAAGCTGACCTGAAAGCACGTCAAATAAAACCAACATGAGAAACCATGAAGTCAAATGGCTTTAAGGCAAAAACTACTCGCATCTTACAATATTCAAGTCAGTTAGATGCAACTTTAGTATTGGAAAGGTTTTTAGGCGATGTTAGTTAAGTCAGCTCAATTATTCGTCGTTGATCACAATCCCGTCAAAGAACGTGGTCTCGTGGAATGTAAAGCTGGACAACTTAGTTTAGCTGAAGCGTTATTCAACAGAACTACCCACCCATGAATGATGTATATAAATATGGGTCAGTTTCTGAAATAAAAGAACCAAATTAGTCCCATCCCACATCGGCCAAAAATGCAAATGAAATGGTGTTTAAAAAGGGGATGGACAAAGCAACCAGCACGACCTTACTTGAACAGGATCTGTTCTATAGGCTCGTACCTCTGTATTCTTGATTCCTCAAGAGACAGTAACCCATGTCTGGTTGATGCATCGAGACCATGTAGCCAGAGCGTGATTAACCGAGCCTTATGGTTTCGGCCATGGCTCAGTAGAGGATCGTTGTCAGCCCATCTGATGGGTCTTGGCATGGCTACATGGTTGTCTGACAGACAGCAAAACTTTTTTCTTTTTGGTTACATTGCCCACTAAATTCGGTGAAATTCTTCTTAATAGCAACACCAAAAAAGCTTTCTACTAACGTTTTTCTACACTTGAAGTCTACTTACTCATGATATTAGTCAATAAACATAGCAAATGATTTTTCACTAGATATAGCCGCCCGAATCTAGGGATCTATGTTACTATGTGTCTTTTTTTGTCAACTAAGCTGACACTCAAGTCAACTTTGGCCCGTGGACTCATAAGATTGTACTTTTCCGGGTAAAACTACAGTAAACTTTGTGAATAAAAAATGTTTAAATAGTGAAGGAAGGGTAATGGATGAGAACCACGAGGTTTCACCCGTGGGTGCAGCCATTGGGTCTTGACCGGATATATGGTCTTGGCCAAATATAGCCGGATCTGACCGGGTATACCTGGGTTGTGTTCGTATACTGACACACAATCTTCTAACCAACAACTAAACTGATATTAGAAATGGTGGTTCTTCAACACATAAGTGCAACGAGGGTTCAAAATTTGTTAGAACAAGGTATAATTTAATTCAATTTTCTTTTCGTTAAACGGTTAATTGAAAGGTGAAACTTGAAGTCAAATGGCTTTAAGGCAAAAACTACTCGCATCTTACAATATTCAAGTCAGTTAGATGCAACTTTAGTATTGGAAAGGTTTTTTAATATGAGAAAACCTAAGCTTATGGAAGTTTCTAGGATTGGTAAAAAAAAATATAGATGTGGTCTTTTAATGTACCGATCTCAAATTTAAGGTTGAAACTAGAAAGAAAGGAAGTAGAATATGGGGGAGCGAGTTTGTATATTTTTCTTCCCCAAGGGTCACGAAAAAAAGGCTTTTCTACGTGTTTACGATTCTATTATCTGGGTTAATAATACAGTAAACTTGTCATAAAATATTTAAATGGCGAAAGGTGAGGGGCAAAAGGATGAGAACTTTCTTGTCAATAAAAAATTGTTGATTTGATTTAATACAAGTAGTGGGATAGATAGTCACATTAGCCATTGTCTATCTGATTATGCGGAAACAAATTAACCTATTTACGGAATTTTTGAAAATATAATTATAATTTCTAAACCTGAAAATTGTATGATTTCTATAATGTCAAATTAGTGAGTGTTCATAGAAGAGCTATATGACTAATGACCCTAAATGGACAAAACAGAATTTAACCAAATGTATGAGATCATTTGACTCTTGTTCATAGTAAAAATAGTTCAAGAATTTACTCAAAAGCACCTAATATCGTAAAGCCATGGTGAGTGTTGGGGCTTCGATTTATTTAAATGATTTCAAAACATCACCCATGTTTCCTATTAATAATTGTATGGTAAATTGTTTTGTAAAAGAAAAATTAAGATATATCTCGTATCAGATTAGCGCTCGTTAACCAAAGTATTTGTAATTTTATTATCATATAATTAGGGTAAGACTACTACATGGGTCTGATAATAAACTATAAAGTATGCAAAGAAGTTCATGTATTCTAATTTCCATACACACAACCTTCTAATTTTTACTTTGACAAATTCATGACATGGATAAACAAGAGGTAAGAATATACGTATTTGATAAAACATATTGTGTGCACGTGGAAATGACCATGCAAGCTTCTCATAAAATCAAATACACATAAACATCTACTTCCCTTTTGATAAGTCATGGAGAGACCAATATAAATTGTACATGGAGCCATACAAGCACAAATTTCTACCTTGCCATTTCACAACTTAATCAGACATTAGACATTGACACTCTATAAATACCAAGTGGTTCTATAAGGTAAGATCATCAATCTCTCTATATACAACAACAAATATGGCTGACTTAAGCATCGGAGCCTCCTCTCGAGGTTCAACCTCGGGGTAGTGCTAAAGATAGAATTCTTTGTGTTTTGAGTGATTTAGGGTAACAGGTTGGAACACGAAGAAGATTCCCACTCCTTTTTCAACCTGCATAACTCGGAAGCATCATTTTGGTGTCATCCGTGGGACCCGAAAACGTATATATTTATAAAAAAATAACCGCTAAACCAAAACGTCAATGGCTGGAGATGACCCAATTACCTCTGTCTACACACTTGGAGACGGACCTAATGATCCCCAACCTGTTGTAAATCTTGCCGGATCAGATGATCCTCTCACATCAATACACAACCAATCCCAGCCCGAGCCTGATCTAAGTGACCCGGTGATGCATTTCGTGGTCCAAAACTTCAACCAAATAAATGCCATGTATGTTGCATTGTACACAAAAAGAAAAGAAATCACTTCTCAACAAATATTCAACCAAATAAATGCCATGTATGTTGCTTCAATAACAGAATCAAGAAAGACGAAGATCGTCTTGTTGAGTGAAAAAAACTGTAAAGTTGAACAAGAGCAACTACTTAGAACATGTGATAGTTCGCGGAAAAACAGAAGAGCAGTTTATCAAGCTGTGAAAAAGCTAATTGTTCATCAACTTATCATTGTCTATGTTACAGACAGCCAGAAACCATAAAACAATCAATATTACATCAAAAATATTGCAGCAAATAAACTTCATACTATAAATTGGAGGGGTGCGCCAAGCCAAGGCAATAGTGCAACACCAAGGCGACACGTGAAGAACCCCAGCAGCAAGCTACTGTGGTGGGTCCTTCCCCCATAAAAAAAAGATTAATATCGAGTGAGCCGATGGCTCACATATCAGATATTAAACCGATGCCTCCGCCACTACTATCGTCCCAATACTAGCAACAAAAAGAGGCTCATCAAAGTCATTAAGATCAAATTCACATATACCAGTGAGCACTTGCATAAGGTTGTATTTATGAGCAGCTGGGCCGTGGAACCACAAAGGGCATTTCAAAAAATTACTGTATTTTGCTTTGCACTAATCTTTCTCTGCATTCTTTGACCCTAGATTTTTAAACAGTGGTAATAACTTAATTTGCGTCTTGTAATAACCATGGTCAAACCATATATATGATGCTTCCCATGACGCACCTCAAACTGACGTGTTTTTTGAAAGCAATATCAATGATAAAATGTAAGAAATAATGATAGGATACACTAATGTTGCTAACTGTGATGCCTACTAAAATCAAAAAGTAGGAGAGGAATTTCATTGCTTTCTTTGAGCAGATCCGAGAGACTCTGCAATAAAGTCGGAAACAGCAATGATCTATCATTAAAGTAGGGGGAAAATGATATATGAAAACGAAATTCACCAATTTTTTCACTAGAAAATAATCTTGCTTCAGAACACAATCACCTTACAAAATAAAGACTCACTACAGCTACTTTACGAATCAAATAACCATTCTAGTACTCGCATCTAATTACTATACTTTATAAAGAGGCTTTGATCTTAACTCATGCGAAGGGTCCATATATAATCTATATACAAGTTATATATGCCATATAATGCCTGTTCAACCCAAATGACTTTTGGATGTCTTTAAGACCCATTTGACTTTTTTCCTTATAATCTCATAAAGGCTGCCTCCATGTACATCCAATGAGAAACTAACCTCCAAGAGTTTGTCAAATTACGAGTCTTTCTATCCAACTGAACATTTACCAAGGCAGCTGAGGTCCGCGTTATGTCTTCTGAATCATCACCATTGTATCTTCTATTGTAGTCATCTTTCCTGTAGCTCGAATTTGATGAGCCTCCCCTTTGACCTGAGTAATTAACGAAGGAAAAAAAAGTGTTATAATTGAGCACATATCCAACAGGAAAGCGATTAAAGTACTTACTAGAAGGAATTTGCCTAAAATATGACACAAAATAAGCAATTGGTATAAACCCTCACTTCTGTAACAGTAACAGAAGTATCGAGATACACTTAAATCGGGTATCAAAAGAAAAGAATTAGGTAATGAGGATGCTTACGTTAGAATTAGCGATACTTCACACTGTCCACCTCAAAGTGTGCACACTGTGAAGTCGCATTTAATTCAAAATAAGATGAGCTATTCAGAGTGTCCACCTCAAAATGATAATTATAAAGACTTCATATTGGCTTTCATTAAGGAACTTGTGAAATTGGATTTGTTTCATAACATTATATAGTTAAACTTGGCGATTACCCATGACATAGTCAACTGAAATTTCTAACGGCAAGGCAATTAAGGATATACAATATTTTGGTAAGTGTTTTGTGAAATGTTCAAAATATGAAGTGTAAAGACAAAATGATAATTGCAAACGTTGTTAACATACAATAATTCAACCAAGCACAAAAATTCTTAACCATGTATCAAATAATATATATAAAACAGCATTTAGATAAACTGGAAATAAAATATTACAATAATTATGAGCTAATAACTAACAATGCACGTAACTTGTCGTGGAATAACTAACAATGCACCGTGTAAAGATATTCAAAGCATGTAGGCCCTTTAACATGATGCAATAGTACACGCAGATAGCAATGGATAAATGTAATTTTGATTTTCTAAACATACTTATAATTACGTATATATATCTTTCATAAACATTAAATTTGTCAAATATACGCAAATTTTTATTTTATGTATTTTTAAATCCCAAAAAGAGTAAATTGCAAAAATCTAGCCCCAAATGTTAGCAAAATGTAATGTAATCGTCCAAAAGTTGAAAGTGCAATAGATTTACCTCAAATCAAACTATTTTGCAAAAAATCGTCCCTAGTTAACGACGAAACATGCAATTTGGCTAAACCTTAGGGACGAAACATGCAATTTGGCTAAACTATGTGGGACGATTTTTGCACTTTGGCTAAACCTTAGGGATGATTTTTGCACTTTCAAACTATTTGGGACGAAACATGCAATTTGGCTAAACCTTAGGGATGATTTTTGCAATTTACATACTTAATAATTATAAATAAAATAGAAAATGACTATCGTACTCCTAAATTGTACAATCAATCATATTTATCACACTCTTGATTTGACTTTGTTTATATGAAAGGACAACATGATTGGTTTTGTTAAAGTATAAGATGGTCCCTTGAATCTTGAAGGAGAATCATAGTCTAGGGCCGTTTGTTTACTTTGCGATTATGATGGAGCTTTCTAATAAGAAACTGCCACATTTTTAGCTTAGATACTATGTTCTCTGTGGGTTCATCTTCATTTGAAAAGGAATCCTAGTTACGAGAGTCCGTATGTGCAACCCTTGCAATTAAGCGCCAAAGATATGTTTCATAAAGAAGGGTATAATGGTCAACTTTAATCTAAATTATAATTATAATGTGTTTTTTGAGATTTTAAAATACATTAAAAAACAATTCGGATATGATCAGACAAATTTAATGTTTATAAAGGATATATACGCAATTATGATTTTAGCTTAGATATATACACAATTACAAGTTTTTGAAGGGACATATACGCAATTCCTCCTATAAATTAAATATAAAACTTGATTCAGTTATATCATACAATTTATATTGAAAAAATAGGCTACAAAGTTACATTATATCATATTCATAGGTAGAACCATATACATAGACCAATAACATCGCTATATGGCTCTAGTCAAAATTAAGGTGTTTCCTACCTAGTCGAGACGGAAAAAATGGTCAACATGTCGAGTTGGGTTGGGTGTCAAAGTGCATCATTATTTAGAACATTTAGTATCTTGTAGTTTGTTGTTACTCACCTAATTCTTACGTGTGTACAATAACATTTCATTTAAAACTAAACTCACATGTAGATGGCCTAGTTATTCATTGTCTAATAAGCCTTTGCTTCAATAACATGTCGATAAACATAAGATGATCGGACATCTTTGCTTTGATCACGTATATTCATTATCTAATAAGCCTAGTTATTTATTTATTTATTATTGTCTTGAAAATGCAAGTGTTAGATAAAAAAAACAATAGAAAGGTGTACGAAGGGAGAAAGATGAAAGGATTGTGGGTTAAAGACTTTTAGAGGGGTTAGAGTCATGAGGTGAAGAAAATTCATTCCCTCAATTTCAATTTCTTGAGTAATGGCTGATTACTACTCCATATAACAACTAACAGGGTACTCGCGCGTTGCGGCGGCAGGTACCCTGTGACAATTAACTAGAAAATAAAAAGAAATTGAATACCGGTGAGCTCGGTTCACCCGTTTTTATCGGTTCCGACGGGTCCTCTTTGGTTTGTCTTCGGACGGCTTTTATTGGCTAGCCGACCGATGGTGACTCCGGTTTCCGGTTGAACCGTTGGTCCGGTTTACAAAACTATATGCACCGTCATTTTAGAGAGACATCATATGTAACATTTTGTAGAGATATATGATTTTAATTGTTTGCAGTCTTAATATATAGATTAGTAATATTCAATAATGTGTATTAATCATGTATTAATTATTTAATTTTCAAATATTTATGTAATAGGTGTTCTAATAGGAGTATTAATTACGTATTAACTATATTTTAATTGTCAAGTTCTAATTAAGTTTGTATAAGTTGTACATTATGAATAAACATGTGTAAGTTAAAAAATTTAATACTACTAAAAATAAAAGTGTTTTTATGCCTGTTATATGTAGTTATGAAAATGTAATTTTAGACGCTAATTTTTGGATACCGAATGTTCATATCTCAATACATAAAATAGTGGTTTAAAAACTGGTGGGAACATTCCGAAAGTACTTGACATCCTATTTTGATAACTAAATCTTAATCCTTTAAAATATTATGAAAACCCTCCGTCCCATATTAAGTGTCCATTTTTGACTTTTTGAATTCTTTTTTCATAAACTTTAACCGTAAATATTTTTCTTTATGTAATAATAAGCTTACTGAAAATTAAACCAATGAAAAATACATTCGAAACCTATCCATTCATAATTTTGCATTGAGTATCATATAACATAAGAAAGAAATAATTAAGGTCAAAGTTGAAAAATAAGACATTAAAAGTCAAACAATGGACACTTAATATGGGTCGGAAGGGAGTAAGAAATTATTGTAGATTCCCAAATAACATTGCAACAAATTCATTAAGAACGAAATCTCAACCTCAACAACTAGTATGTAAGACTGGGAAAAAAATACACACTAAATAAAATAATATAATAATAAAAATGATAATTATGTTTGTTAATGCTATTTGTTGCCCATACATCCGCCAAGCTCCATCTACTAATTAGTGTCCTTAAATCCTGTTCGTCGGAAAATAAAAAAAGAAACAATAAAAACAAAGATTAGTATACATATGACCATCAGATACATGTTATAGTTAGGTTCCAACATTCTTCATCTATAATACTTTTCTGATTATATTATCTTAGATGACGTAAAGATTTAGGTACCTTTTTTCTTTGTCATCCTCATCATCTTCTTTCTACAAAATAAAACACCAAATGCAAGGTTAAAGAGATGAAGCCTAAAAGAAACACCGAAATAAATTAAAAAAAACAAGCCAAAAGTAAAGAAAGGGAGATGTAGAGAGTGGTGGTTTAGAGAAGATGGAATGAATTAACAAATTATAGTTGTTTATATAGGCAATGGAAAAGACCCCTGCCATATATAGTTCCATAAGTTTCAACTTCACATTTTGGTTGCTCTTAAGTTTCCTGCCGTGTATATAATATGATTGAATGCATAATATGATTGAATACAGACGTGTAGTTAAGATTGGTCAGATGTTGCATATATTTCCTAAAGTTTCGAGCCGTGTAGTTAAGATTGGCCGGACGTTGCATTATGTTGATTCAATATTTCCATGAATAGATTTTGTTTTAAAATTTTTTGAAAATTCAAGATTAGTAGCTACATACATTATATGTAGTTAAGATTATTAAGACACCAAAACCCATGCTAAGATTTTGCAAAAAAAATGAAACTCTTCCATTCTCGCACACCATTTCTACTAGGATAAAAAATAAAGGAAATCCATGATCAGACAAGTTCAGATTTTTGATACTCATGTATGGCTTTGTCGAATATATGTGTGATAGTATCTTACGAGATAACTTTCCATTAACCTATATGTTGGGTTAATACCTTTAATGTAATGTGATTATTGCCTTGCTTCTACATATGTTTATTAGTTGGTTAAGTTTAATTTAAGGGGCTTTAACATAAGCTTTTGGTTTCATGGATGGCTATGATGTTCCAGTATTGTGCTATTATGATGAAGGTATGGATCTATGAAGGCAATGCGTGTCAATTTGGCTTATATATGCATATCTCGATCCATAAGGTTTAGGCCATCACGACTTATAAACATTCCATCTCAAAGCACATTAACAATATCTCTCTTGTGACTGATTAGTTGATCATTTAACAACCTCATCACTCTGTTAGATCGTATGACTATTATCTTAGATAAAACATTTGTTTACTAGTTTAATCTAATTTCTTATAACATTCGGTTCAATATTACCAATCATTAAAATAAAATTTTTGGTTGTTCTTGCCTATATCTCATACTCCTTCCGTCCCAAAATAATTGTCCCCCAACAAAAAACACACAGTTTAAGAAAAAGTGCATTTATTACTAGTTTCTCTTTCTTACTTTATGACACAATGACAGATTACCCTTAGCTAATTAATAAAGTCATACTATAAAATTTGTAATCAAAATTTTAAACAAGGTAATATAGTAAACTAGATCAAGATTTCTACTATCTATTTTTAGGCGGTGCACAATTAAATTGGGACATCCCAAAAAGTGAAACGTGGACAATAAAAAATATGAACGAAGGGAGATTAGAATTTAACATGGTACTAGAGAGCCATAGGCTTTTTGATGCTCCTTGATTTAACCTATTTTTCGTGAAACCCTAATTTTAAAAATTAAGGGTTTTGTGATTAAGAATTCATTGTTGTAGATTTTGTACGAGGTAACTATGTGGAGTACTCGTGGAATGGTGTATTAGTATGATTTATAGGATATTTTTTTAGAATAGGGTTTGTGTTTCTAGTTTGTATTTAAATGGAAACCTTAAGGTGAAATTTTGATAGATTAGTGATCGTTTAGGCTCTCTGGTTGAATCTAATTGGAACCCAAAGCGAAGGTTCCATTCGATTATGGTATTCCATTGTGCCTCCCCTATATAGATATTATCAAAATCTCAATACTTAATGGAATCAATTTTATGCCATGATTAGTCTTTCAATGTTTACTTCTGAAGGTTCCAAGCATTCTCATGAGGGATCCCCTTCCTATTTTGAGAACATTCTTTGCAGTTGTCTTAGCAAAGGAGATTCATAGGAATGTGACTTCTGTGGGAAGTGCACCAAAAGTACCCTTTGCAACTCCATTTGCTAAAGGTTTTGATAAAAAAGATCTTTAGAAGTGATAATGGGATTGAATCTATTAATAACAAAATACCGAGTTTCTGCAACAAAAATGAATAATTTATCAAACATCCATGACTTACACCTCCAAACAAAATACTGTTGTAGAAAGAAAACACACACACCTTTTTAAAGTGGTGATTCCCTCTTTACCTATAGTATGATTGCATTCTAACTACTATGTATCTCGTTAGCAAGTTGCCCTCGTATGTCTTAGTCGGTTAATCTCATTACTCTTATGTGAACGGATTATGTGCAACAACACAACGACTTTCACATTTGGCATTCACATAAGTGATAAAGGATCACACCGGTGCACATGAAACACAACATGCAAGTGGAAATAATAAACGAGTTACAAAATATAATGAGAGTAACGAGGAAGTGAAAATACGAGGTTATTTTCATTGAGGGCTAAAACGGTAATTGTCATAAGTTAATATATTTTTCCAGGATAAATATATAAGTAATAAAAGGAGAAAATACAAACCTCAAAGATTTTTGTGTGTAATTTAGCCGAAGTGACCAAAAGTTTAGTGAGTGTTAGTTTCTCGATTAAAAATGCATAATGAAATTAATGTTTTGAAACAACCTGACCAACATGACCTTACTTGAACAAGATTTGTTCAATTGTTCTATAGGCTCGTATGTGTGTATTCTTGACTCCTTAAGAGACAGTAACCCATGTCGATCTCGTTGATGCGTTAAGACCATGCTACATGCATTGAGACCATGCATCGAGACCAGCGTGATTAAAAGTTCCCTTATGTTACAGCCATGGCCAAGTAAGAGAATCTTGTGCTATCCCATCTGATCGTTCTTGGCATGGCTACATGGTTGTCTCATAGACAACAATCTTTTTTTGTTTGCTTCTTGAACCGCTTAAATAGATGTTAATATTTGATTAAAAGTCAAAAAATTAGGCCCATTGATCAATACTTAACAATCGCACAAAGAACCATCTAGTTCATATTTTCAAATCTCTTTATGAAAAACTTGGATGTTTAACTTATTCAATAATTAGATTAAAGGGGGGGAGATTGAATTAAGACATATAATAAAATTTGATTATTGCTTAGCTTCTACCTTATATTTGGTTTCTTAGAGGTCTATGCTTCTCCTTGGAAGTATTGTTTCTATTATCTATTTGTTTCATCTCCTGGTTGAAATTAGTGATCTAATACTATATTCATACACTAATAATACACGAGTAAACGCAGCGGAAAGGAAAACATATAGTATATATAATTAATAACATAAAACATAAAAGGAAAGTCGTACCTTTTAGCAATTAAGCTAACGAAGAACCAGAGATTCTTCTAAATATGCACGGTGATAAAAAATAAAAAAACAAAATTTTTAAAACCATGCGAACCCGAAATCCCTCGAGTTACTAAAGTAAGTAACCTCTACGTGTATCCAAACTACACGTTACCCGATATCACCTGAATGCTAGTTCCCGAACTAACGAATACTAGAAAAACCAAACTTCGGATACCCTTTCGTTGGGGCCTTCTAGATCGCTAAAAGAGAGAAGAGTAGAAGGATGGACTTAATGATAACAAATGACCCATTATATAGGTGTTGGATTATGGCATCCTAAACTTAGTAACTTGGAGCCAAAGTTAGCAAAAAGCCTACCATTTTTCCTCCTTGGTGTAGGTCGGCCATCTTAAGCCCAAACAAGCCACCCATGTTGACTTTTTGACTTTATTAAATTATTACGTACATTACATATTAATTAAAGGGTTTAATGTTAATTATTCATAAATGAACTAATTAACGACCGATAAGTATTCTACCGTCAGAGTATTAATATAAATAATACATATACACTTATATTATTATATATACTAATAGCATGAGACCTATGTTCTACGTGAGATGTCCCCGTAGCCACACGTATTCTAGCCCCGTAATCAATATATGTATAACATGAGCACATCCCAACAACCCCCACTTGCGAATGTCAGTGTCATGGAATGTAACAAACTAACATTGGTTTTACCCTCCTAGGCAAGGTCTCATGTTCGAGTCTTGTCTAGGGCGATAGGGGTTTCCTCCCGCGTGTGTAAAGGAAAGGGTGCCATTGCCTTCTGGGCTGAACCCAACCTGGTTGTGTGGGCTCGCTACGCCTTCTGGGCTAGGGGCCATGTAGCCACAAATTGCCGTTCCAAAAAAAACAAGTGGTCTTGAAAAAACAAAATTTGCGTATCAAGAATCAATACAACTTTTTTTTAGGAAAAAAAAACGCATATTAGGACATAAATTAAAACCATGCTCAACTCTATAATAAAGTTAAATATTACATCCCATGATAAATATAGCAAAACCTGATATGTGGTTCTATTACCTTTTGTAATAATTCAATATGTACGTATATGATCCTAGTTATTCAAATTTATTTTAAATTTTTGGGTGTGTTAAATTCTAGAAATAAACTAAGAAGTAGGAAAAAACTTGATTAGATCAGCAATAATGCAATTAAAACAGCAAAACTGCATAAAATTGGTATGTATCCTATTTTAAAGCCACACACATAATACAGACATATTAAGGTAACCTTACGAGCATAGTCTTGCAATCCAACTTTAGCAAATGGCAAATGTACGTGATCGAGTTCAGCAATGAAGTAGGCCATTTTAAGTTAACTAGTAACCTAATTTACCAAACAAGTCACCAAATAGGTTTTCATCAGCAGAATTGCACCGGAAAAGAAAAAACCGTAAACCCGTGATCGAGTTCAGCAATGAAGTAGGCCATTTTAAGTTAACTGGTAACCTAATTTACCAAACAAGTCACCAAATAGGTTTTCATCAGCAGAATTGCACCGGAAAAGAAAAAACCGTAAACCCCCCAAAAAAAATGTTGGATCTTTCGATTTGTGCGTGTCATCCGGGGCCAAGCTAATCTTCTCTAAATCATTCGCATTTTATCGGATGTCTCCCTTTAGGGACAAGTAAAGCAATCTTTTCTTGCTATATAAATCCCTTTTGAGTTTACTCTCTGGGCGATGTGGGATACATGTTTATTGCTGTGTCTTATATTTTTTAATTTTTAATGGTTTCTTTTCA
>BQNB010122373.1:4519-20296 GCA_026074375.1 Tanacetum coccineum
TTCATTTTCAGTAGGATAAAATAGGTGTTAGGTTCTAATTTTTAGCATAAAAATAGCTTATATATCATAGTTTACAAGTTTGCAATTAGTTTTTAAATTCTAGCTTATTTTGTCATCTAAATTTAAGCTGCAAAATTGCCTTTTGTCTTTTCATTGTCAAAACCAAACTTAGAACATGCTGAGTCTTAAGCCTGTTTTCTTAGTGCTCTTTCATTAAGCTAATTTGTTTCAAAATCATTTTCAGAAGCATTTTTGGAAGCTTATTAGTTAAAGAATAAGCTTGCATAAGCCATTTCCCTACAAGGATCCACGAGCTTATCTAAAAATAAGCTCAAAGATCCCTAAAGGGACTGTTTGGTTTTAAGTTTCTAAAAGTGCTTATTTTGAATTTCTAGCTTATGGCTTGTTCTTTGTGCTTATTCTTGTTCATTTAGCTCTTTAGGTTAGTATTAAATTATTAGTATCTTAATTTGTTATAAACTTAGCTTATTGTGGTCTTTTAGATTATTAGATTTAGAAAAAGAACCAAAAAATAAATTTAAGTGTTTCTGTCAAGTTATAAGCTGTTTAACAGCTTATTTAGGACTTTTCATAAAAAGTTTCTTTTATTAAAAATGCTTATTTTCAGTTGTTCTAAAACTTTGCTTTTATAAGTTTTTTTTAACAAAAAGGGGAAGGTGGAAATCGGGGGTGAGCAAGACTCGAACCCCCGACCTTAAAACCCTCTATCATTTTATAACACACAACACACACTCCACTACCAACACGCCCTGGGGTCTTTTTCATTATTCCTTTGCAAAATTTAATTCTTATACACATTTTTCCATTTTTAGCTAATAAGCTGTTTTAAGCTTATTTCGTAGCTTATTCATTAAGCTGTTTTCATAAGCTTATTTTTCCTAGGATTCTCATCACATTTAGGACTTTTTGGGAATTTTTCGTAATTTTTCATTATCGTTTGTTATTTTTATACATTTAATTTAGTTTAAAACTTTAAAAATTCATAAAAAATACAAAAATAATCAAAAAAATAATTTTCTTTTTTCTAAAATTTTCTTTTAACACAAAGTTTCTAAGAAAATTAGTTTTGCTTTCATAAGGTTTAAATTGTAAAATTTCATTTTTTAAAGAACGGGATTCGTTCCCCGTTTACATTTTTGTGTTTTAAAGCTCATTTAAAATCCGTTTTTGTTCTTGTTTTCTTTAAACTTGCTTTTTAGTCAATTAGAGTCCATTTAAAAAGAAAAATTCAATTTAGGTTTAATTTTAGAAGTTTAAGGTTTTTAACTACCGTTTAGGATTCCCGTTTTGCGTTTTTAGTTTGATTTCCCGTTATTTGTTTTCGTGCTTAATTGTTATCATTTGCTTATTTTAAATTGTAAAAGTAGATAATCAAATAAATCTTTGTTTCCAATTCAAATCATTGTCCGAACATCAAACGTGGTTTCAATTTCACAAATCGTTGGGGAATAACGACCCGGGAATCATACTTCCCGGTTAATATACGTATTATATTATATATACTTGTGAAGATTTTCCTTTCTACCTTTGTCCTCAAGGGTAATTTGGTAATTTTACATTATATTATATATTTTATTATTACGTATATAAGATTGTTACAATCAATTTTTGATAAGAGTTAACACCCGTTAGGGTTTAGGGATTATTTTTGCAATTTGGTTTTCTTTGAGGGACTGATTTGGGAAATTTGGTTTTTGTCTTTTTGTGGTTGCTCACTGTTGACCATGAGTTGACTTTTGTTGACCTTTAATAGCATTCTCCCGGCTCTTTGTGTGTATTTTTCCATTCCCGTGTCCGTGTTTGTCCGACTTTGACCGTTTTCTTGTGATATTTGCAATATTCGTACCTACACAATCACAAAGACAAAACAAGCAATATACAAGCATTTAAAGCATAATTTTATCTTTTTAGGGCCATTTTTGATATAAAACAGATATGTGTTTACACACATATCATACATCACTTTTAAGCAATTGCATTCAACAAATTCGAATGAAAAATTCGACCTCAAAATTTTCATATTTTCAATCATGAACCATTCGATCCACACTTGACCAAACCATTTAATTCCTTCTAGGATTTATTCTCCTAGAATATACCCACTTAATTTCAAAACCAATTAGCCTAAGTCGCAACAAATCAAAATCTCCTAATTTCATACCCTTAGCCGTGTTAAATTCGTTTATAAACTAATTTCGATATTATTAATCCAAATTCGTCGAAGATCGTTGTTTTATAGTTGATTCGCGCGAGCTCACCCCTTTTTTATGTATCAATAAACATATATAAATATAAATACACACCAAGGGACGAAATCACGCGAGAGCAATGTAACCGGAAGCAGTATAGAGTGTTCCCGGGTCGTTATGTCCCAACGAGGCTAGAAATGGATTATCGAAGAACGATTGACGATTGGTGTTTGAATGTAACAAGGAATGTGAATATGATTGGGTACTAAACCTAATAGGCAAATGAACACAAAGATAATCAAGGAACATAAGCTAGAACAAGCATGAAAGCTACTAAAGGCAAAACACTAAAAACTTTTACGCAAAGGCACAAATAAGCTCTAATTAGCTTAAGACAGACAAATAAGCTAATCTAAATCTAAATAAGCAAATTAAGCATGCAATTAAGCTAAATTAAACAAGAGAAACACAACAGTACTAACAACAGTACTACCAGTATTAACTACCAGTACTAACTTAAAGTTAGTACTGCTAGTTATAAGTTAGTACTGTTAGCCTTAACAAAACACAATTAAACAAGAAATAAGCAAATAAGCTAAAACAGGAGGTTAACTACCCAAAATAAGCACTTAAGCATAAGAATAAGCAACCAGAATGGACTATAATGATAAATAAGCTAGAAAACTAAAACTGATTAACTCTTAAAATTATTTTGAAAAGACAATTAAGTTCTATTGAAAACAGTACACTAAAATAAGCTTAATCTACTCTAAAAATCTAAAGAAATCTTAAACAAGCTGAAATAATAAGCTGATAAGCTAAAATGACCTGTCAGTACTAACAGTTTTAACTGACAGTACTAACTTGGAGTTAGTACTGCTAGTGTTAGTTAGTACTGCTACCTTTGAAATCCAAGAAAATGAACTAGCAGTACTAACTTGGAGTTAGTACTGGTAGTGTTAAGTTAATGCTGTTCCAAAAGTTAACTAGCAGAACTAACTTAAGGTTAGTACTGTTAGTTGAAAATACCCCTTCAAAATCATTTTTCTCTCAAGTTAATTAAAAACAGATTATCTATCAACAAAATAAGACACTTATAAGCAATTTTAATTAAGAATAAGCACTTAAATAGGCTGATTTGGCCTAGCAGTGTTAACTTATAACAAGCAGTTCTGCTGAAAGTAAGAATAATAAGAAAAAGAGAGATAGACTTACAAAACCCTTGCTCTAAACAGGGTCAAACAATGAATCTACAAGCTCTAGCTTGCATAAAGCAAGCTAGTGAGAGTCCATAAGCCCATCCAGAACTGGCTTATCATCCATAACATAAGCTGAGGTATATTTGAGAGTGATTGGTGTGATAATTTCTTAACTACTTAACCTTTTAAGTTCACTTAGTTAAAACAGTTTGTAAACAAGCTGTATTGAGAGCTTTTGAACACGAAACAACTCAATTAAGAAACTTAACACTTGGGATTATAAAGTGACTTTAAAAACTCAAACTTGCATTAAAACTTGAAAGTGTTACAAGCTGAAAGTAAAAACTGTAAATAACTTGAAAATAAGCTAAGTTAAATTAAAAACTAAGAACTAGATTCTAAGATCGCCTCAAAGGCTTACAAAAGGCTCTATTTATAGCCGAAGTCTTGGACTTGTAGCTTGTGCTTCTTTGGAGAGATAAAACCAAGTGTGCTAGTTGTGTGAGGTAGTTGTCGTGAGGAATGACATAACGATATTCCCAGCGTTGATTTCTTTTGAGCTTCTTTGGAAACCATCTCAGCCACCGAATTCGAGTGCTTTGGGAATGGAGAGGATTGCCAACATGGATCTTTTTTAAAGCTGGGGGGATTAGTAGGGTGGGATGTTGGGTGCAGTGTTGCAGGGGAGTATGGGAGCAAAACAAATGGGTGCGGGCTCGGTGATTGGTATTGGCGGGGAGAAAAGTATTCAAGTTGGTTGTGACAGAGTGAGAGGTTTTTGAATGGATGGTGTGTTGGGGAAGGTGATGGGTTATGTGTGGTTTTTTTATCAGGGGTTGCGGGTTTGGGAAAAGATTGGGGGAATATGGGGGGTTGTTTAATTGTGTGTGTTATTCTGTTATTTGATGATAGTAAGGGTTGAAATATTCTACTATGTTGTAATTTAAATTATGTTTTTTTATGAGGGTGGTATTTGGTGGGTTTTGGTGCAATGTTTGGGTTTTTTTTTTTTGTGTGTTTGTTTGTATTTTTTTTTGGGTGTTTCATAGTAAGGGGCCCCCTCCCCCGCATCATCTATTCTTCTCTTCTATTCTCTTTTTCCCCCTTTTCTTTCTTTTATGAAATTGAACTTTTCCAAATTTTGCATAATCAGCCTTGTCTTTGTTTCCTTTATATAAACTTAGGGTTTGGCATTTTGACCCTCCTCATGTTATATTTTTCTTTGCTTTTTCTTTTCCACGGAGTTTGATTGACTTTGATGGGGCTTTCGCCCCTTCACACACTTTTCTATCCCGGGTAGTGTTGACTGGTATTTGTCGCTTTGTTGCTTGGTTTGTCGTCTCTCACTCGTTGATGAGATTATCCGTTTCCTGCACAATTCAAAATGCCAAAAAACATACAATATACAATGTATATTTTTGGTTATATTTTTATTCTTTTAAGTTGTTTTACTATTGGAAAATAGGTTATGTGTAATTAAACAATATCACCAACTGAAACAAGTTTGTCAAGTCCTTCAACGTGTATACCCCTGTAGATAACAACAGGTTCTAGTCGGGCTGATAGTCACCATATTCCAATTAAATAATTTTGCATTCTTGTCGTTCTTTGAATCTCATCCTAGTACCACTAAAATAATTTTCTAACCAAAGTTTTCATGGCTGAGAGGTATAGTGATTCCCTGACATGTGTTTCGAACATCCAGACCGTCTAGATACCAGGTACTACAATCGGGACAACTTTGTTATCTTTTTGTCATGACATGAGAAATGGAGATGAAAGAAAGAAAATGGAATATCGTGTTGCTATTATTAGATCCCCAAGTTTGATTGTGTTCCGCAGTGTGTTAGCTTTCTTTAGATTCTCAATCTTAGCTATTCTTACTAGATACAATGTTTTAACATTGTTGGGTTTCCTGCTATTGACTTTTATCTCTGGTGTTTTTTGTATTTCATTTTAAAGTGGGTTAGGTTGCGCTTTTGTGTTTGCTTAGGAGGACTACGTAGGTGAGTGTGAAACACAGTTAAAGGGCACGATTACCAATATAGTGAAGTTCTGTCCTATTGGTTTCCCATTAAATACTACTTCATTGAATACATGACGTAGGGTTTCTGAACATTTTGTTTTTATGTTTCTTAGCAGATTTAGTATGGTTATTCCCATTTTGCACAAGATCAAGAAGACATTTATCATGAACACCATCAAACATAGATTTATTACAAGTAGCACATAGAATTTCAGAATTCACATTTGACAGTGACTGCTTAACATCAACATCACACACAGGTTTAGCAACACGATTCTTTTTATTAACTTTCCTAGGTTGGGCTTCTACTTTCTTCTTCTTGTTCCTACTTGTGCTTGCGAGATCTTATCATTCTTTTTATTGCCTGGAGGCTTTGATCTGCAATTACTAATAGAACACTTCACTCCTATAGAAGACAAAACAGGTGTGTTAAAATCTAATGTATTAGAAGACTCTACCTGTTTGATGTTGCTTGAGGACATGAGAGGTTCACTAAACCTAACTTTCTTGATATTGTTTATGGGTGTGACAACAACCTTCTTAGTACTAGGTGTTATCGCATTAGGGCATGTATCTTGAACATATACAAGCAACTCTTGAATTCTTATGGTATGCTTACATGCCAAGTCTAACTTGTTATCTAAAGGTTGTTTTGCCTTAGCTTGTTTGATTATTTCCCGAAGAGTATTAGCTTGTTCTTGAGCGTGTCTAAGATAGTTTAAGTGAACTTCCTTATTTTGCAATAAGCTAGGAGGCAATGGTACTAAATCAAGCTTAAACATGCCTGTAGCAACAGTGGTGGCAAAGGGTAGGTGTACAGCCTTCACATCAATTTCTTTCCCTTTTAATTTTCGTAAATCGTTTTTCAATGATGTTATCACAAAAACCTTATCTTGAATTTGAGCTTTTAAATCCTCATTTTCCATAGATTTTAAGTTCAGTTTGTTAATTAAAGAGTCACACTGTTCTTTATGACGAACACGTGTCTGTTTGATTGAGTCAAACTGATCTTTAAAAACCTGTTTCACATGATTAATTTCATTACAAAGACGCTCATTTTCTAAAAGTAATTTTGCCACACTATTCTCCAATTCCTCATTTATGGGCTCAAGATCACATTTATCATGATTAACATTCTTTTCCTTAGTATTCATTTTCAAAGATTTGATGGTATCCTTCAACTTAGAAATGGTCGTGTCTTTGTCTTGTAGCCGAGCTTTCAAATCATTAATTTCAAAATATTCTTGAATTTTAATAGCATTTTGATTAACGCAAGATTCATCGTTTTGAAAAACTTCTTGTTTTAATTGCATTGACACTTCGAGAGAAATACAATGTTTTTCAAGTTGTGAGTGATTTTTCAAAAGATCATTATATGCTTGTTTTGATTTGGAAAGCTCAGCATCAAGATTCAAACACTTTTCACACAATTCACACTTTTGCATTTTCACATTCACAGAATCATTATTCAAAGACATAGAATTCATCACAGTTATCAGAACATCTTGAGACATGATTTTTTGTAAGAGTCGATCATTTTCCAAAAGAATTTCTTTCTTAGCAATTTCCAAACATTTTTTATCAACTGAAAACTGTTGAACAGACGCTTCCATTTGATCAAAAACTGTTTGTACTTCCGTTATTTCATTTAGAAGATCTTTATCAAACACATTGAAGATGTCTTTTAAAGATTTTAGAAATGGAATAATTTCATTGTTAAAAACAGCTTTTGTATGTTCAAACCCCCATTCACCTTCTTCAAGAGCACTAGGTGTTGTCCTCTTCTTTACCACAGAGTCAAACTGGGTGAGGTGGAATTTAAGCTTTTTAAGGCTTGCATTCACCAAACTCACCTTAGGTAGTTCACTGGGAACATCCACTATGACAGGTGGTGAGTAAGAAGGTTCAATGGTAGGATTGAACGTATGAAACCAAAACGCTTGTTCAGCCGATAATTCTTGTTGTGGAGAAAAACGTGTTTCAAAATCTTCAATTAGGCTATTTAATTTTTCATAATCAATAGGTTTATGAGAAATTTTCTTTGCAATAACTTCAGGATCCTTTGCCTTTTCAAACATTTTTGATCGACTCTCTTCTTCCAAAATCAATGTTTCTTCATCATCAATCACAGGCATAGCAACATGTGTTTTAGATATAACAGCACCATCATACAAGGTTGGTTTTATCCGCTGAGCTTTCCTAAGGTAAAACGGATTTTGATAACCTAGAGCTTGTTTGTGTGTATTATCATAAAACGCTTGCGGCTTAGTTAACATGTGCACTGTCTGAGCAGATTGACCCACTTTATAAACAATATTATCAAGTTCCTTAATCTTCTTTTCCAAATCAATTTCATTTTCCATATATTTATTTTCTTTTTCTTTGGATTCATTTTTGAAAACTGTAAAAGTTTTGAATAAAGATTCCTTTTCTTTGATTTGTTTAGAAAGATTTTGCTCAAGTGAGTCAATTTGTTCTTTGAGTGCAAGTTTCTCCCTAATCATATCATCGCAGTAAGAATCTCTTATCTTTCCAACGACTACTTAAATCAATATTAAGAATTGTTCAAAAGTTTTGACCCTTCCTTATATCTCACTGAACTCAGGTGCTTATCTGATTCATTTTTCTGTTCCTTATTAGCCTTTTCCCAATTATATACATGCTTAATAATTTGTTCAGACATTTTTTCAATCACAGCCAAAATCATTGAATCTTGTTGTGCCTGCAAATTAGTATCTTGAACAGTTGCCTGTTGTTTTTCTTGAAAATATTAAGAATATGAAATGATATTGCTATCACTAGAATATCTCATAACTGTAAAAGTCCATAACCGGTGTTGTCAAAATCCTCAATGCTGCACACTTTGATTATGCCATATCATATAGATAGGTTTCAGAATTTGGTACCTCTGAGATAACGTCAGAACCATAGTTGGAAATGTTGGCCATAAGAACCGCTTGTGCACTCGAGAGATCATCATAATTAGAATCATAAGTATCAAGATCCTTAGTCTGAAAAGCAGCATTGTAAGGAATGACTGTCTGAGTTTGACTTGCTGGAATTCCTAGATCTGCAAGAAATACGAGTTGCTCCTCATCCAATATTTGTCCAGCTTCCTGAGCTTCTGCCAACATTGCTTTCTCCTTATACCATGTTGCATTCCTTAGTCGCTTTAGCTGAGTGCATTGCCTAGCCATATGTCCTTCACCTTGGCAGTTGTAGCATTTAACAACTCTTGCCTGTCCATTTGTAGTATTTCCCCTTGAACTAGTAGCATTGCTCTTATAAGTATTACTAGAATAATTTTGCCCTTGTCTTCCCTGAACTTGTTGCACTGTAACCTTGCCATCTTGAATAGTGGCTTGGTTCCTTGGATTAGAGGAAGTTTTAAGTTGATTATTGGTAGTAGAAGAACCTGACGAAGCTTCAGCCGTTAGAAAAAGCCATTGCTTTATCAAGAAAAGCAATCATATCATCTCAAATAAAACACAGGAACAGCAAAACCTGAGCTACAATGGAGAATCGTCATAAGTTTTAGGAACTTGAGGTGATTGAAAAGAAACCTGTGGAATTACTTATGGAATGGTTGAGGTTTGATGATTCATTTGAGACTGAAATGTATGTGATGGTGGAATCGATAAATGATTGAATTGAGCTTGTGATGGATAATGAGATGAGTAATGTTGATTGGGTTGAATTGATGCATGTTGTGATGGTGAAAATTGTTGTTGTAGTGAGATTGTGTAAAGATGATTGATAAAGTGCTGAAAAGTAAGCGTGGTGTCATCCTACTGATTTTGCAACTGATGCTAGTGATTCATTGATTAACGTTTTCATGGCATGATACGGACTTCATTTTGCATAGAGTTCGTTTGTTCAAGAAATTCATAAGTTGATCAAAGTTAGAGGTATGCAAATCTTTAACAAGCTATGACATCAGTCATAACTTACTTCATTCCAGTGAAGACTGTTTAAAAAACTTGTATTAACTTGAAAATAGCTGACCATTTCCCCATCTTGTAAGAGATGTACAGTCATTAATCAGCCTGAGTAAATCGCAAGTAATACATGTGCAAGTGTTCACCCCCTTGAGTTTGAGTAAACTTATCAAGATGCACTCGTACGACTACACTCTCTTTCCTGCTTTGTCAAAGAAGTACCTTGCAACAGTAATTGAACTCTCTCCCATAAGTCTTTAAAGCAACTCAGGATGAATTCACAATTTGTGAATATAAAACCAGGTAGGAAGACCTTGAAGAAATGATATTTGTAGCTTTCATAGCAAATCAACTTGAAATTCCTCATCAAGCAATTAATTCAACACATATTTCTTTGTTCTGATCACACCGTTCTCTTCAACCGTAGGCCAATGAATAGGACCATTCCAATTGATTCAAGTATTCATTCTTTCGTGTTCTCAATTTTGCATGTATATATTCCTGCGGAGGCCTCATCCAAGAATCATACAGGTCTTTGTCCAACATGGGTGGACGATTGTCTGCACCGGAGAGTATCATGTACTCAGCAAGAGTATTCTTTTGTCCAAGTGAAATCATTGGATCCATTTCAATGTGATAAGATTAAAATGATCGAACAGTGATTGGAGGTTGTTGTGTTAAAGTGAGTTTTGATTAATGAAATTGAGTCTTTTGGAATACATGGGATTTTACAATTCTTGAACCGAGGAATCGAATATTCACAGGATTTTACAAATCAAAGAACAACCGTATAATTCACCTTTGGTCACTATGTATAAATCGCATTCACAAATAGGAATGTATAAATCGCATGTAGAAAGGATTAATGTATAAATCGCCTGCCATAGGAATCACCTATAAAATCAACTTGTATAAAGGGATCAAATAGTAATAAAATCGCCTGTATAAAAGGATTCAATGTATAAATCGCCTGACTTAGGATCAATGTATAAATCGCCTGACTTAGGATCAATGTATAAATCACATGTATAGAAGTATAGATCGCCTGATATATTTCAAAACTCAAAAATCAAAATTCTTAAAAAAAACTCACTTTTTGACATTTTTACCTGATTTTTCTTGTACTTCTTAACTATCTAAGACTATTAGAACCTTAAAAACACAAACTTTAACGTTTTTGACATGAAAAAAAATTGAAATCAAGATTTCTTGGAACACAAACCCACTTTTAACCAAAAAGATTGATAATTATTAAGGATTTTTGAAGCTTGTCTTGTACTTCTAGTCTAAACTAAGATAACTAAGAAAGAAAGTTATGATCTTTATGGTTTTTAAACCCTCAAAAAGTGAAAACTTTTTGAATGAATTCAAACCAAAAACACTATAAAACATAGATAAAACGCACAACAAAACCAAACAAACACCCATCTGGCTCTGTGATACCAATTGTATAATAATCTAACACAAGAATGGAATGATTCACTTGGAGTTTTAGAGAGAGAAAGAGTGGTTGGATTACCACTCAGTTATAGAGAGAAAGAAGAGGACAAATATAAACTAGTAAAATGTAACAAATAAACAACCAACACCCTCTCCATGTGTAAAGATGGTTTATATATGTCTTACTTGGCCGGCCATGGACCTTAAGTGGATTTGTCCATGGGCCTTTAGCCCGGTTAGCTTCCTTACTTAACTTAACAACTTACTACGAGCTATGACTAATTATATTGGTAGTGACCGACACTTTTTCGTATTTCTAACAGAGAACAGACAAATGAAGAGGAAGAAGTGAACGCAATGTACAATGATGTGAACATCAATCTGGAGGGAAGAGATACTTAAATGACGGATGCCTTATTAGCTAATGTTTAAACTACTCAAGTCATAGAAGATACTCATGTGATAATAACCGCTGTCACTCCTGAAGTTCAATAGCAGAGTTCTTCTGTATCATCAGGCTTCATCTCCAACCATTCACACCTAAAACCAATGCAGGTATAGACTTCCATTCTAAATATAAACATAAGTCAACTTTCTAGTAGCATGTTCCAGTAACTACTATGATGAGAATACCTCCTATCATCTGTAATCAACCTTCCCACCACCCAATGTCTCTCATTGCATCTGCTTAACCAAAAAACCCACGGTTCCCACACCAACAATTGTTCCAAGTACCTTACTACAAAATCTTCCAACCTTTTTTTCTTATTTACGTTGAAGATAGATTTAAAAGTTTTTATGAAGACGCTTCTCTAATTCAAGCAAACAAACCTATTTGCTAAAGCAGTTTCATCAATTCCCGGTATTATTGATAAGTATCTTGCCAACAAGATGAATGAAGCTGTAAAATCCGTTGTTCATCTGCAGTCAGACAGACTTAAAGATGAAGCTCACGCTGAAAATGAAGACTTTATCAATAAACTTAATGAAAATATAAAGAAAACCATCAAGGAGCAAGTCAAAGTACAAGTTAAGGAGCAAGTCTCTAAGCAACCGCCGAGAATTGAGAAGACTATAAATGAACAAATTAAAGCTGAAGTTCTGACTTGCTCATCCAATGAAAATAAGACATCACATGCTATAGCAGCTAACCTATCTGAACTTGAGCTGAATAAGATTCTCATAGATAAAATGGAGAGTAACAAATCAATCCACCAATCAGTTCAACAGAAGACTCTATACAAAGCATTGATTGACGCTTATGAAACTAACAAAGTCACACTTGAAACATATGGAGATACTGTCACGTTTAAAAGAAGTCAAGATGATGAGGATGAAGATGAATAACCCTCCGCTGGATTAAACCGAGGGTCCAAGAGAAGAAGAGCTGGAAAAGAACCTGAGTTAACTAGTGCACCAAAGGATAAGACTTCCAAGTCAATTGACAATTCTAAAGAAGGGTCCAAATCTCATCAAAAGTCTACTGGTCAGTCTGCTTAAGTAGAGGAGCCAATACACACTGTTAAAGATTTGGAAGAACCCGCACATCAGGAGTTCGATACAGGATTTACTGAAGATCAACCTGTTGATGAGACCACTCAGCTTCCTAATTGGTTTCAGAAACAAACAAAACCTCCAACTCCTGACCGTGATTGGAATAAGACTTTGCCTGCTGTTCATGGACCAATTCAAACCTGGATAAGCACTTTGGCTCGGAATGAAGATCCTCGTGAGTCATTTAATGAACTGATGGACACTCTTCTAGACTTCTCAACATTCGTGTTAAATCGGCTCAAAGTTGATACTCAGACTCCAGAATTATTAGCCGGTCCAACATTCAAGTTAATGAAAGGTTCGTGCAAAAGTCTGGTGGAACTTGAATGCTTCCTTGAAAGAGTCTGCAAAGCAACTACTGATCAACTAGACTGGAACAATCCTGAAGGACAGCAATATCCACATGATATACGCAAGCCCTTACCATTGATACCTAATTTACGAGGATGTCGAGTAATACCTTTTGATCACTTCATCAACAACGACCTTGCGTATCTAAGTGGTGGTGTCTTAAACCGAACTTATGCAACTTCAGTGACGAAGGCAAAGGCTGCAGATTATGGACACATCAAATGGATTGAAGACTTAGTCCCAAACTCAATGTGGAGTCAAGTGTCGATTGTCTACGACAAACATGCACTCTGGGGCATCTCTCACTAGGGGCGCAAATGTCAATAATTCTATGGATACGCAGTCAACAGGGAATCGGCTGGTGGTGTCTACTCCAAACAAAGAATCCTTGCTGTTACAAAGCTTAAGATTGTTGAATGGCATAATTACAAACATTTGGATTAGATCACTGTTCGTAGAAATGACGACAAGCTGTACACATTCAAAGAAGGCGACTACAACAGACTTCGCCTTCAAGACATCAAAGACATGCTGCTTCTTCTTGTTGTTCAAGGCAAGCTGACAAATCTCAACGTTGAGAAACGTCTAGCTTTGGGTGTCTCACTGCGAATGTTTACAAGAAGCATTGTCCTCAGAAGACGTGTGGAAGATCTTCAATTAGGTGTCGAAAGTTATCAAAAGAAACTCGGTGAAGATTAAAGAATCGTTAATAATCTTCTAGGACCGTTTAAGCCATCTAGGAATCGTTGTAAGCTCAGATTGTTTAGATCTAATCTAGGATAACAATAACATTGATAATATATTTTGCACAACGGAATTAACACATAAAGAACAATGTTATGAACAAGGTTTTACCAAACATTCCAATCCCCGTTATTATTTATCAGAATAATACAATTACATCAATGAACTGTAACAGGAATCAAAGATCCTTGAGGCTAATACTACATATGGCGTCTACATCACTACGCCTAGACACACACACACACACACACACGTTTAGGTACAGGAATTTACGAATTATACACCTAAACCTAATAACCTGTATCTCTTTATATAGTAGAGATATTAGGTTTTATAAAGGTTAAGTATTAGGAAATAAATAAAATCTTCCTAACTTTTATAATTATCTTCTGTAATCTTCCATCATTTGAAGAATTCCTCCTTTGTCTTTTAAGTCCTTCATCTTTCATATGTTTTGTCTTATCAACTCAAATATAATTCCCAACAATCTTCCCCTAGTTGATAATGACAAAACCAAAATAAGCACGAGCTTCTTCCCCTGAAGCTAATATATATGAAAGAATAGAACTATACACCAAGGATCTATAAGTTGCAAATCATCTTTGTAACGCCTTCTTCCCTTTTTGTCCTAATCAAATAGGGACTAACAAGTATGCAACTTTGATTTTGACAACCACAAACCACTATCACACTTTTAATCCAGCCTTCAAACAACTTAAATTACCCTCCCATGACGCGCCTTAAGATAAATGAACTTGAGCAGTAGAAACTTAAACTAGCAGTAGTAATAATGACTTACAGTAGTAAAAACCTTCACCTTATGTGGTGCATGTAAATGGTTAAACATTTTAACAATAAGCTTCCCCTGAAACCCATATGTTAACCATTTCATGAATCTTCAATTCTGTAGGCTTTATGCAATGATTACTAATGAAGAAAACTAAGTATAACGAACTTGATACTGAAGTAGAATAACCTAAACTTTTGTCTTATGTCTTGTACTATTCACGTGACTCCAAACTTATAAATAAATCTGTAAAATATAAGTAGATCGCAACCTCTTGACAATTATCCTCATCTTCTATGAGACACCATACCAAAGTGATAGCAAATGTGAGCATTGAGTACCATAAGTTTGTAGATCACACACCTTTGCTAGATTCGTCAAGTCTTCGTCACAACATTGTAAGCACGAACAAGTTATCTTCAAAGCGTAACACCCACTTTAAGATATGATAAGAACACGCATTTAAAAAACTCCACTTCAACTTCAAATAGGTGATAAATAATCCTCTTCGTAATCAATTAAACCAATAATACGAGCCTTTAATCGTTTAAGAACATTTTAAACCAAAAATTAATCTTTTGTTTTTCCAAGAACCTTCTGAACAAACCAATAATCAAACTGTGTATGTTGGAACCAACCTATACTGTTCAAATAAAAATTAAAACCAAAACAAACAAACTTTGTTTTCCTGTTTTGTCCGATAACCCTCTTCTGACTGTTACCCAATATCTGACAGATCACCCTGCTTTATTGTCTGATATCTGACATAACTGGTAGTATAAACTTTTTATACCAACAGTACAAAGTAGACACGAACAATACAAACTTACTTCCCCTCAAATCAAGCAGTACCAATGAACACCACAACAGTACTAACCAAATCTGAATACAAGCCCAACAGTACTAACTCATAATTGGGCAATATTAAAATACCTTAGCAGTATAAACACATGTCCTTGGCAGTATTAACAAACTCCAAGCAGTATTAAATATTAATCAGCAACATTAACCAAATAAAGAGCAGTAATAAGTAGTGTTTGTTTTCAATCAGTAAAGACGAACAAGCATCAGTACCATCATGACATCTACTGTTCAAACACCATAAATCAACGATGCCTCCTTTTTGTACACGTTCTGCCTCTTGTTACGCTTTGCTGCTATAACCTGCTGCTTTAACCAATAAACAACCAAAACAGTTTGACCAGATTAGGGTTTAATGAAAAACCCTAGTTTTCACCAACTCGACTAGCACCAAAAATAATCATAGTCGTCTTTTTTTTAAGTATCCAGACGACGCCTCTTTTAGCGACACTTTTCTGTCACTAAACTGTCACAAAACTGCATTCTCCTTAACAATAGCAACGGGCAGTATTAACAACCTTGAACGAGCAGTACTAAGTAATATAACAAAGAATAAACCTGCTGTTGACACCATCATGTACTCCAAATCCATGATTGCTCGAATTAGGGTTTTTTGAGAAACCAACATTCATCCATAAACAACGTCCATCTGCTGCTGCTTCTTTTA
>BQNB010122374.1:0-20296 GCA_026074375.1 Tanacetum coccineum
TTTTTACTAAACTCTAAGAAACTAATAAGCTAAGATGAGCTCAAACTGAATCAAATAAGCTATGAGCTACTAATTCCTAGCTTAAAGAGCACATTTAAGCTAGAAATAAGCAAAAGGTAGAAGCAAAAAGCTGAGAAATCAAATAAGCACTCAAGTCTAAATCTATATCCAAACAGCCTTAAAGAGCTACTTTGAGCTTAATTTTTAATGAGCAGATGGAACCTTATGACAAAATGGCTTATACTAGCTTAAACTATAACATAAAATCTACTAAAAACAGCTTCTAAAAACTATTTTGAAAATCAAATGGTTAATGAAAAAGCTAGATGAAAACTGGTTTCATACTCAGTAGGAGCTGAGTACATTTTTGTATTTGAAAAGATAAATTACAATTTTTGAGCTTAAAAACAGATAGTCTAATAAGCTAGATTTTGAAAAATAAGTACAAACAGATTGTAAGAGACCTATAAGCTATTTGTAAACTAAAAATTAAAACCTAACTCTTACAATCTCCATCTGAAAATTAAGGTTGAAAAAGGCTATAAATCTTTTATAACTGCTAATGCAGTTTGCACACAATAACACTAAAACTTTAATTAACCAAATGCAGGCCTATGATCTAGTTTCTACACTCTTAAAACATCAGAACAAAAGCAAAGTGAGCAATCAAAACCACTTAAATCCATCTAGAAAACAATAAAACTCATTTCTGGCTAATCTTTCTAACATTTGATCCATAAATGGCAATGGAAAATGATATTTTCGAGTCGCTTCATTTAACTTCTTATAGTCGATACAAACTCTCCACCCGGTAACTAAACGTGTCAGAATTAATTCATTCTCTTCATTAGCAACAACGGTTATTCCTCCTTTCTTTGGAACACAATGCACTGGACTAACCCATGGGCTGTCGGAGATCTGGTAAATCATACCGGCATCAAGGAGTTTTAAGACCTCCTTTTTTATTACCTCGTGAATTTTTGGGTTTGTAATCATCCTCCATCAAGATTTTGTGTGTACAAAAACGAGGGTCGATACCCTTGATGTATGTGATTTTCCAAGCAATGGCCCTTTTATGAAATTTGAGCACCTTTAAGAGAGCATCTTTTCATCATTTTTTAAACCTTTTGCAATAATCACCGATAACTTGTCGTTTTCTTCTAAGAAAGCATATTTTAAGTGAGACGGTAAATCTTTTAACTCTAATTCTGGAGGCTCTTTAATTGAATATTTTGCCTCAGTCACTTCACTTTGTTTAAGGTCCATCGGAGGAAGTTGAAACGAGTCATTATTTAACAATTTTCGATCAAACAAATATCTTCATCCGGATCGCAATCGGCATGATCAATTTCTGGTGAAATCGAATCATCCTTAAGATAAGCTTCGATTTCTTCCAAAATGAATTCGGAAGTAAACGGCTCATACTTTGGGGTGGGATTGCCACCTGAAAAATTAGAAAATCCTAGTAATTTCGGAGCATACTCCTCACAAACTCATCAATGATGTCAATTCGGTTTACCGACTTGTCATTTGTAGAGGAGTATCTCGTGGTTTCATCTAGATTAAAAGTGACGGCTTCGTTATCAACCCGAAGGGTTATTTCTTCTCCATAAACATCAATTAAAGCACGACCGGTCCTCAAAAAGGATCTCCCAAGTATGAGAGGTACCCGAGTATCGGCTTTGAAATTGACATCAACAAATTCGGTAGGAAAATGAAATTTCCCAACTTTGACAAAAACATCTTCGGCGAGTCCTTTAGGATAAGTAATCGATCGGTCCGCTAACTCTAAAGTCATCCGAGTTGGTGTAAGTTCCGGCAGAGAAAGCTTTTTCCAAATGGAAAGAGGCATAAGATTTATGCTTGTGCCAAGATCGGCCAAGGCGTGGCATACATCAATTCCCGGAAAATTGCATAGAATAAGAAACTTGCCGGGATCTCCAAGCTTTTCGGGAAGCTTTTTGAGGAGCATCGCCGAGCAATTCTCGTTCAACGGTATCTTAGCTAATTCAAGCAACTTTTCCTTATTCATGAGCAAATTCCTAATCGTAGGAGCAAATCTTGGCATTAAAAACAAAGCATCCACGAAACTTGTTTTCAAAACGCAAATCTTGAAACATTTAAAAATCTCTCTGTTTTGATTACGAAGCTTTTCACGAAATTTTTCTTGTTAAGTCGAGAAGGAATGGAATATTTGGCTTGAATAAACTCGTCGGAACAGTCGGGTTACGATGGAGGATGGAGTGGATTTTAGGCAAATTCGTTGGAACATTGGGTTCCAGAATAGAAATGGGGATAACCGAAGGTGGGATTTGAGCGATACTTCCTTGGAAACTAGATTGCTCCTTATCCGTTGTCTCCTTGATTTCTTTTGCATACCTTTTAGGAGGTAGATAGTAGGAAGCGAGGGTCCCTCGTAAGCAACACCACTTCGAGTAGTGATCGCTTTCATCTCACCCTTCGGGTTTGGAATGGTATTACTCAGAAGAGTACCCGAAGTTGAGGCTTGGTTCTGAAACAATCCACATATCATGTTTTGCAAATTATTTTGAAAGGTAGTTTGTTGATTCATCATGACGGCTTGTTGAGATTTTATCATGTTTTTGAATTTTCATTCATAAGGTCTCATTTCACGATTTGATTTGATTTTGCATGTTTCTCATCAATTTGATCGTTTATTTCTCTTGTAACCCAAAAAAAATCATTGATGAAGAACTCTTGTTGGACTTGATTATTAGCCACTTGAAAAGGTTGGTTTTGAAATCCTTGGTTTTGAAAATTCGGAGTATGATTATTTTGAGGTTGAAAACCTTGATTTCCATGAAAATTATTTCCCCAATTAAAATTATTCCCTTGACCTTGATTTTGATTAAACCTATTTTGACCATTGTTTTGCACCAGAGCAAAACCGGGTGGTGCCATTTGGTTACTAACTCCGGTTCGAGGGTTTAACTACTTGATGTAAGTACCATAGTACGCAACCAAACACTAGCATGATTTGTTATCGTAGTTGACAATTAAACCAAGAATGGACCACCACAAGTAACGCAAGTTTCCTCAACCGCTTTAACCAGAGCGGGAGTGACCAACTTCGGAGAAACATCTCGACTAAGGTCGAAAGTGGATCCGCAGCTTATCAAATGCCCATTATCCGTCTTACCTTAACATTTTCCTAGAAGGCGTATTCATCCTAGAAGCATTTGGTTAGTTTCGTGAATAAACCACATTTTGATTTTGTTTCAATATAATCCAAAGCCTCTCTAGTCGTCTTAATCTCAAAAGCATTTCCACCGCACACCCCGCCGCGACATTAAGGAGTCTTGGATCGTATGTCCGGTTTAAACCGTTTATAAAAGGTATGAACTTGGGTTAACTCTGTAAATACATGGTGGGGACAAGCTCTAGAGCATTTCCTTAAATCGTTTCCCCTCACGCTTCACTTAAAACACCAGTGAATTTTTTGGGTAAATCGAGAGATTTATTTCTTTAAGTGAGTTCATATTTGAGGAGGGTAAAAATGATTCACGAATTTGGGTAACAAGATCTTCCCAACTCAAATAATTTAGGAGGTTCTTTCTCTCGTACAGGTTATTAGCAGCCCCCTCGAGTGATATGGAAACTCATTAGCTTAATCACACGTTTGGGACATTCCGTTAATCGGTAGAAGTCGAGGTAAACCTTTGAAACTATTAATATGAGCATGAGGATTTTCGTTCTCTAAACCGTGAAACGGGTTCGCTTGAACCAATTGTAACAAATTCGTTTTAATCTCAAAATGATCTGCATTAATTTCCGATAAAACGATAGCTTCTCCATACCCTTTTCGTGGTGTACAAGTAGCTCTCCATTGTACGTACCGCATTGTGTAACGATAGTACGCAAACTCGGTTCGACTATGTTGGAGCACGTCCCTTTTTTATTTTTCGACGTCTCGGAATGGTTACGTTTTGAATTATTTAGAAAATTGGATTAATAGTGCGCATGCACTATACAAAACAAAAATGATAAAAAAAGAAAAAAGAAAATAATTTTTGTTTACCGAAAAAAGCCAACAAACTTAGGGTAACTACTCTTAAGTAAAAATAAATTTTAACAAAAGAAGGTGCCCCTTTCGTAAGTGACACAAGGACGGTAATTTTTTTAATCTTAGTTCGGAACTTATTGATTGATAATAATTTTAAACTAAGAAAACTGGTAACTGAGATCTGGACTGCTAACCTTATTCTCAATTGAAAGTATTATTTGTTGGTGTGCCTTTTACCACCTTGGTAAATTTTTTTATTTCTTATATTAATGAATTCATAAAAAAAAAAGCGTATAATCCGGAAGAGCAAAATATTTTGTAATTTTCGTATTTATATAACTTTTACCTTATACTAAAAAAGAAAAGAAAAAATATTTTTTTTACTTTTTTATGTTTTTTAATTTTTTTTTGTATTTTGCTTTTCTTAAAGCGTAACTTTCGAAAACTGAAAGGTTCTCCAATCACGATCACAAACGCGAAACGAAGGAATCTTAATCACAAGTCCCCGGCAGCGGCGCCAAAAACATGGTGTGTATAGTTTTAATACGTAATAATATCTAAAGTAAAAAAAATTCCAAAACTACCCTTGAAGACAAAGGTAGTGGGAAAAATCTTACAAAAATACTGAACAACTTTTAACCGATAAGTGATTACCTGGTCGTTTTCCCAAAGATTTATGAAATTGATAAACCATCGTTTGTTATTTGGACAATACACTTGAATTTGTTCGAAGATGATTTGTTTTCTAAAATATTGTGGGGAGCGCCTTCGCTTCCACCCACTTCGAAAGATAGTCAACGGCTACGAGGATGTATTTATTCCCATGTGAAGACGAAAATGGCCCCATAAAATCGATACCCCATACATCAAAGATTTCACAAACTCGAATAGCGTTTTGAGGCATCTCATCTCGTTGTGAAATTTTGCCTTATATTTGACACGTATCACAAGATTTGATCATAGTATGGGCATCTCAATATATGGTAGGCCAAAAGAAACCGGCATCAAATACTTTTCGAGCGGTGGGATTGGCACTATGATGGCCCCTAGTGGGTCCTTCATGACAAGCTTTGAGGATATCATTAGCTTCTTGCCCATGCACACACCTTCGAATGATTTGATCCGCACAAATACGAAAAAGATAGGGATCATCCCAAAAGTAATGTTTAACGTCCTTGAAAAACTTCTTCTTTTGTTGAGTCGTCATTCCTTTGATGATAAAATTCCCCGCATGGAAATTTGCATGGTCCGCAAACCATAGGGTACTTCCACTAGATATTTTACCAAGAGTCTCTAAAGGAAAATTTTCATTTATGTCTTTGTTTTCTAACACATCCTTATGAGGATTCTCAAGTCTAGATAAATGATCGGCCGCGAGGTTCTCACTTCCTTTTTTATCACGGATGGTGATATCAAATTCTTGTAGGAAGAGCACCCACCGGAGTAACCTCGGCTTAGCGTATTGTTTATTCATAAGGTTTTTTAAAGCCGAGTGATCCGTATATACTATGCTTTTAGATAAGACAAGATATGGCCAAAACTTTTCAAAGGCATACACAACGACAAGCATTTCTTTCTCTGTCGTAGTGTAATGAATTTGAGCTTCGGTCATCGTCTTACTAGCATAATGTATAGGCTGAAAGTGCTTCGTCTTTCGTTGTCCTAAAACCGCACCAATCGCGAAATCACTTGCATCACACATAAGTTCGAAAGGTAGGTTCTAATCTGGGACAACTAAGATTAGAGCTTCGGTAAGCTTCTTTTTAAGAGTCTCGAAAGCATCAATACAATCCTTAGAAAACACAAACGGTGTTTCCTTCTCAAGAAGATGAGTCATAGGTCTAGCTATTTTGGAAAAGTCTTGGATAAAACGTCGGTAAAAACCCGCATGACCTAGGAAACTCCTAACACCTTTTACGGTAGTCGGATGAGGGAGCTTAGCGATAACATCGACTTTAGCATGATCGACCTCAATTCCCGACTTCGAAATTTTATGACCTAACACAATTCCTTCTCTACACATAAAGTGGCACTTCTCCCAATTAAGAACTAAATTCGTGTCTTCACACCTTTTTAGCATCTTTTCTAAATTGGAGAGGCACGAATCAAAACTATCCCAAAAAACCGAGAAATCATCCATAAACACTTCCATAGTCTTTTCGATCATATCATGGAATGTGGCCATCATACACTATTAGAAAGTACCGGGAGCATTACACAAGCCAAAAGGCATGCGACGGTACGCGAAAGTTCCATACGGGCATGTGAAAGTAGTTTTCTCCTGGTCTTGGGGATCTATTGGTATTTGAAAATACCCTGAAAATCCATCTAGAAAACAATAAAACTCATTTCCGGCTAATCTTTCTAACATTTGATCCATAAACGGCAATGGAAAATGATCTTTTCGAGTCGCTTCATTTAATTTTCTATAGTCGATACAAACTCTCCACCCGGTAACTAAACGTGTCGGAATTAATTCATTCTCTTCATTAGCAACAACGGTTATTCCACCTTTCTTTGGAACACAATGCACTGGACTAACCCATGGGCTGTCGGAGATCGGGTAAATCATTCCGGCATCAAGAAGTTTTAGGACCTCCTTTTTTATTACCTCGTGAATTTTTGGGTTAACCCGTCTTTGACTTTGAACCGTGGGTTTGTAATCGTCCTCCATCAAGATTTTGTGAGTACAAAAACGAGGGTCGATACCCTTGATGTCGGTGATTTTCCATGCAATGGCCCGTTTATGTGATTTAAGCACCTTTAAGAGGGCTTCTTTTTCAACATCTTTTAAACCTTTTGCAATAATCACTGGTAACTTGTCGTTTTCTTCTAAGTAAGCATATTCCAAATGAGATGGTAAATCTTTTAACTCTAATTCCGGAGGTTCTTCCATTGAGGATTTCGCCTTGATTATTTCTCCTTGCTTTAGGTCCATCGGAGGGAGTTGAAACGGGTCATTATTTAATAATTTTTCAATTAAGAAAATATCTCCCTCCAGATCGCAATCGGCATGATCAATTTCTGATGAAATCAAATCATCCTTGAGATAAGCTTCGATCTCTTCTAAAATGAATTCAGAAGTAAGAGGCTCAAACGTCAGGGTGGGATTGCCACCCGAAGATTTATTAGAAAACCCTAGTAATTCCGGAGCATACTCCTCACAAACCTCATCAATGATGCCAATTCGGTTTACCGACTTATCATTTGTAGAAGAGTATCTCGTAGTTTGATCTAGATTAAAAGTGATGGCTTTGTTATCAACCCTAAGGGTTATTTCTTCTCCATAAACATCAATTAAAGCACGACCGGTCCTTAAAAAGGATCTCCCAAGTATGAGAGGTACTCGAGGATCGGCTTCGAAATCAACAACAATAAAGTCGGTAGGAAATAAACGTCTTCGACGAGTCCTTTAGGGTGAGTTATGGATCGATCTGCTAACTCGAGAGTCATCCGAGTGGGGTAAGTTCGGGTAAGGATAACTTTTTCCAAATGGAAAGGGGCATAAGATTTATGCCCGCGCCAAGATCGGCCAAGGCGTGACATACATCCATTCCTGGGAAATTGCATGGAATAAGAAACTTGCCGGGATCTCCAAGCTTTTCAGGAAGCTTTTTGAGGAGCATCGCTGAGCAATTCTCGTTCAACGGTATCTTAGCTAATTCAATCAATTTTTCCTTATTCATGAGCAAACTCTTAATCGTAGGAGCAAATCTTGGCATCAAAAGTAAAGCATCCGCAAAACTAATGTCGAAGCGGAAATTTTGAAAGATTTGAAAGATCTTCTCCATTTGATTCGAAGCTTTGTCATTGGATTTTTGATCATTACGTCGTGAAGGATATAGAATATTCGGCTTAGGTAAAGTCTTCAGAACATCGGGTTCCGGAATTGGAATGGGGTTAACCGGAGGTGGGATGTGAGCGGTACTTCCTTGGAAATTTGTTTGCTCTTTGTCCGTTGTCTTCTCGGTTTCTTGTTCCACTACCTTTTTAGGAGAAGGATTAGTAGGAATCGAGGGTCCCTCGTAAGCAATACCACTTCGAGTAGTGATCGCTTTCATCTCACCCTTCGGGTATGAATGGTATTACTCGGAAGAGTACCCGAAGTTGAGGCTTGGTTTTGAAAGAATCCACTTAACATATTTTGTAAGTTAGTTTGAAAAACATTTTGTTGATTCATCAAGACGGCTTGTTGAGTCTTCATCGTGTTTTGAATTTCATTCTTAACTTCTCCTTTCAACGAATTGATTTGATTTTGCATGTTTCTCATCATTTGATCATTAGTTCTCTTGTAACTTGAAAACTTATTTGAAAACTCTTGTTGAACTTGATTATTAGGAACTTGAAAAGGTTGGTTTTGAAATCCTTGATTTTGAAAATTTGGAGCATGATTATTTTGAGATTGAAAACCTTGATTTCCATAAAAATTATTTCCCCAATTAAAATTATTCCCTTGACCTTGATTTTGATTAAACCTATTTTGACCATTGTTTTGCACCGGAGCAAAACCAGGTGGTGCCATTTGGTTACTAACACGATTTGGAGGGTTAACTTGATTGTAAGAACCCGTTGCCGCACAAACACTAGATTGATTGTTATCGGTATTAGGACAATTGTACCAAGCATGAGGCCCACTACTAGTAAAACAAATTTCCTCAACCGCTTTAACCGGAGTGGGAGTAACAACTTTTTTAGAAACAATCTTAACTAAGGTCGAAAGTTGGTCCGCAAGCTTATCAATTATGTCATCCGTCTTACTAACACTTTCCCTAGAAGTCGTATTCATCCTAGAAACATTCAATTTATTACGTGAATAACGAACTTTTGATTTATTCTCAATTATGTTCAAAGCCTCTCTAGTCGTCTTACTCAAAAGATTTCCACCCGCCGCGGCATTTAAGGAGTCTTGATCATTCTCGTTTAAACCGTTATAGAAGGTATCAACTTGAGTTAACTCCGTAAATCCGTGGTGAGGACAAGCTCTAAGCATTTCCTTAAATCGTTCCCATGCTTCACTAAAAGTTTCCTCGAATTTTTGTGTAAAACGAGAAATTTCATTCTTTAAGTGAGTGGTTTTCGAAGGAGGGAAAAATTGATTCACAAATTTGGTTACGAGATCCTCCCAAGTCAAGATCGAATTAGGTGGTTCTTTATCATACAACAATCTAACGTTCCCCTCGAGCGAATATAGAAACATCATAAGCTTAATAACATCATTCGGCACATCTCTAAATCGTAAAGTCGAGGTAATCCTTTTGAAACTATTAATATGAGCGTGGGGATTTTCCCTCTCATATCCGTGAAACGGTTTAGCTTGAACTAGTTGTAACAAATTCGTTTTAATCTCAAAATGATCCACATTAATTTTCGGTAACACGATAGCTTCTCCATACCCTTCCGTGGGTGCACAGAGTAGCTCTTCCATTGTACGTTCCGCCATGGGTGCAACTTTAACGATAGTACGAAGCTCGGGTTCGACTAAGTTTGGAGCACGTCCTCTATTTCGACGTCTCAGAATGGTTACGTTCGAATTATTTGGAAAATTGGAATTTCTAGTGCGCATGCACTAAACAAAACAAAGAAATGAGAAAAGAAAAGATTTTTTTTTGTTTACCGAATAATCAACAAACTTAGGGTAACTCCCTTAAGTAAAATAAATTCAAAAAAGAGGTGCGCCTTTTTCGTAAGTGACACAAATGGTAAATTTTTTATTCTTTAAGTTCGGGAACTTATTGATGGATAATACTTCAGTTGAAAGTATTATTTGTTTGTGTTCTTTTACCAACTTTGTAAAAAAAATTATTTCTTATATTCACGAATTCACAAGAAAAATCAAAAAATCCAAAAGAGCAAATATTATTTTTTGTATTTTTCTTATTTATTAATCTTCTACTTATACTAAAAAGAAAAAGTAAGTATTTAATCATGACTTTTTATATTTTTAATTTTTTTTTTGTATTTTTGATTTTCTCAAAAGCGTAACTTTCGAAGACGAAAGGTTCTCCAAATCACGATCGACAAATGCAAACGAAGGAATCTTAATCACAAATCCTCGGCAGCGGCGCCAAAAACTTGATGTATAGTTTTAGTACGTAAAATAATATAATGATAATGAAATTCCTAAACTACCCTTGAGGACAAAGGTAGTAAGAAAAATCACATGAAAATATAATACGTAAGTCGGTAAGTGATTATCGGGGTCGTTTTCCCAAAGAATTTATGAAATTAAGACTCGTTTGTTATTAGGGACATGACTTAGTGACACAAACGGTAAAAAAAAATTTTGAATCTTTGGTTCGGGAACTTATTGATGGATAATACTTCAGTTGAAAATATTATTTGTTGGTGTTCTTTTACCAACTTTGTAATTTTTTTTATATTTCTTATATTTACGAATTCACAAGAAAAATCAAAAAATCCGGAAGAGCAAATATTTTTTTGTATTTTCGTATTTATTTAACTTCTACTTATACTAAAAAGAAACGAAAAATATTTTTTACTTTTTATATTTTTAATTTTTTTGTATTTTTGATTTTCTCAAAAGCGTAACTTTCGAAGACGAAAGGTTCTTCAAACCACGATCGACAAATGCAAACGAAGGAATCTTAATCACAAATCCCCGGCAGCGGCGCCAAAAACTTGGTGTGTACAGTTTTAATACGTAATAATATCCGAAGTACAGAAAATTCCAAAACTACCCTTGAGGACAAAGGTAGTAGGAAAAATCTTACAAAAATACTACACGTTTAACCGGAAAGTGATTACCGGGTCGTTTTCCCAAAGATTTATGAAAATGAGACCTCATTTGTTATTTGGACAATGACTTGATTTGGTTCAAAGATGATTGATTGCTAAAATCCTAATAGTGAGCAAATAAAGGCACAATTAAACCTAACTACAAAAAACGATAACGGGAAAAAAAGTAAACACGACAAATAAGCTAGAACACTGAAATTAAACCCTAAATACTTTTCTAAACTTTTTATAATTCTAATTAACTGTTTAAAAGTAAAAAAGCTAAGGAAATTATAAACCGAGATTAATTTAAGCCAAAAACGAAAAAAAACGAGAACGGGGATCGAATCCCGTTCTTTAAAAAGTGAAATTTCAAAATATTAACCCTACGGAAGTAAATTTCAACCTAAACCTGGAATATGATAAGAGAAAATTTTATAAAAAAGAAAATTATTTTTTTTGATTATTTTTTTATTTTTTTATGATTTTTTAAAAGTTTTTAACAAAAATAAATGATTAAAAATACTAAACTTTGAGTTAAAAATCTAAGTAAAATTCTAAAAATATCTTATGATAAGCAGAATGCAGGAAAAATGTAAAAACTTAAAAAGCTAAAGTAAATAAGTCGGGAAAAAGCTTTTAAGCACTCGGAGTGCTTTTCTATAACAAAACGTAAAAAGGTTGTAAAAGAATAAACTACGCACCTTAGGATGTAAAAGTCCTAAGGGCGCAGTGGTTAGTGTGTTTGTGTGTGGAGTGTTACAAAAAGGGTAGAGGCTAAGTTGAGGTCGGGGGTTCGAGTCTTGCTCACCCCCGACTTCCTTGGTTTCCCTTTTTTTAAAAAAAAACCTAAAAAGCAAAGTTGTAAAACAACTTATAATAAGCTATTTTTGTGAAAATAACTTCTCTAAAAGCTAATCAATAAGCCATTAAATGAGCTTAAAACACACAGAAAGTACTTAACTACTTTTTTACTTTTTACAAAACTTAATAAGCTAAAAACTAAAATAAGCTAAAACAAGGACTGAATAAGCTATTATTAGACTAAAACTGACCTAATAAGCTAAATTTAACTAGAAATAAGCAAGCCATAAGCTAAGGATTTCAAATAAGCACTTATAAGAAAACCGCATACCAAACAGGCCAAATGGCTAGTTTTGAGCTTAATTTTAAGTAAGCTAAAGGATCCTTATGGGTTTCTAAATATTCTACCTTAAACCTTAACCAAAAAGCTACATTAAACAACTTTTAAAAATCATTTTGAAAATTAAATGCTTATTGAAAAAGCTCCTTGAAAACTGCTTATTTTCTCAGTATGTACTGAGTGAATTTGAGTTTGAAAAAGACAAAATGCAATTTTTTAGCTTAAAAACAGATAGGCAAATTAGCTATTTTATAAAAACTAAGTTCAAAAAGATGATCATTAACCTACAAACTACTTGTAAACTAAAAATCAAATCCTAAAAATTAAATTTACCCTCTGAAATATAAGATTGAAAAAGGCTATTTTTCATTCTAAGCTACTGATGCAGTTTGCACAAAATTGACCCAAATCCATATGAAACTTGTGCAGGTTTAAGGACTTGCTTTATACACTTTCTAAAGTACTAAACTAAATGCATAATGAGTAATAAAACTAGCTAGAACCAATTAGAGCTTAAGTTGCTTATGCAACTGAACTAAATCTAACAGAAGCTAATCATTACTTATAAGCATTAATTAAAACAGAATTAAACTATCAAAGCTATTTAATCCTACTTTTATAAACCTTATAAGAGTTTTAAAATGAAATCCAGAGACCAAAATGGCTTCAAGCAGTACTAACTCAAGTTAGTACTGCTTGACCCAAACACCCCCTTATTTTCTTAAAAGTTATTTTTAGCTTATAAAATTAAGATTCAATACACAAACTAGTAATACCAGATAGTGACAAAGCAAGAACATGCTTATTGAACAGATTTTAACAATAAAATAAGCTAGATTAATAAGCTAACCACTAAGCAATTTTTTTTTGATTTTTAACTATTTTAAGACAAATAAGGAGTAGACTAAGATCTAAGTTGAAAATAAGACATAATAAGCATCTAACATCTATACTAAGCAACAATAAGCTAGAGTAAACAACAATTATCAATCAATAAGCAGAAAATGAACAGATTAAGCTATTATGCAATATTTAAGCTACAAAAATAAAATGAAGACTTACATGAGCCTCTACACTAAACAAGGCTTTAAAATTTTGCCCTTAGAGCTATCAACAAGCTCCAGCTTATCCTAGGATAAGATGGTAGGATCCTGGAAGTCCTTCCATTTTTGACTTCCCTTCCAATAACAAGCTTAGGTAAATTTAGAGTTGAATTTGAATAAGATAAGCTCAACTAAGCTTTTAAGAGCTTAGTTGAGTAATTAGCTAGCTTAAAAGTAGATATGACAACTTATTGAGAGCTTATTGAACAGTCGAAAACTTATTTAAACCATTACATGTTAGGTAAAAAAAATTAAATCACAAGATCTAAGTGTGAACTACACTTTTATTAATAAAATTGAGTTACAATGCTTTAAAAAGAGATTACAAATATTTAAAATGACATTTAAACTAAAAATTACAATAAGCTACGTTTACACTAAGGCTATACTAAATTAAGCTCTTTATATAAAAACTATCCATGTGAGTGAGGATGGTCTCGTATTTATAGCCAGACAAGGATGCTTCTAGGTCTTCAAGTTTGTTAAACGCTCCTCTTGATCTTGATCGTCCATTCTTTCCAATCATTAGATACTTCATTTTGACCGTTGGATCAACAAGTGAGCACATGGATTGTCAGCGTGGCAATCCTTGTGTTAGAGGCTATGTGCTTCTTTTATACTTGTTTTAGTGTAAAGTTTCCATCTAAAGGTGTGTTTGTTTACATTTGCGTGTCATTCCCTTTGAACATCTTGACCAATGAGTGGCTTTGGTGATGTTTTGCTTTGCTAAGGTGGTGCTTGGTACTCGAATCTTTATTCCCCGATATTAATTGAATTTTACCCTTTGTCTTTGATGCAGGGTAAAACGGAGATGAAGATGAATAGTAACAACAAAATTTCCCGCGCCCTTTTCTTCTTTTTATAACATTGAATGACCCGGGGGTTTGGGTGGTTAACTTGAGCTCGGGTAAAAGGGAAATGGGCCACAAGTTATTATTTGGGCTTGGGCTTAGGATATAAGGGATTTGTTATAAAGGATTAACGACCATTAGTCCCTTAATGGTTAAGGACTAACGGTGTTAGGGTTTTTGGGACTTTTTGTGAATTTGGATTTAACAATAAGGCTCTTTTGGGTATTTTGAGGGTTTTGGCATTTTGTGAATTGACCATTGTTGACCATGGGTTAACTTTTGATAACCTTTGCTAGAAAACTTTCGACTCTTGTGCACTCTATCCGTTCTCGTGTTTGTGTTTGTCTGGTTTTGACCGTTTTCTTGTGATTTTTGTAATATCCGTACCTACACATTCAAAAACAACATAATACACAAATACAAGCATATTTTTGCACATTTTGATCATTTAAAGGTCATTTTTGATATACAAAAGATATGTGATTTCTCACATATCATGTCCAAATAGGCAGAAGTTGAGGCTCTACCCATCAATGATGCGCGAGTTGTAATCAATTTCTTAAAAAAGATTTTCTCTCGTTTTGGTATTCCAAAAGCTTTGATAATTGACAGAGGTACTCACTTCTGTAACAAAAAAATGGAGAAAGTTTTAAAACAATATGGAGTTCATCATCGTTTTGCTATAGCTTACCATCCGCTGACCAGTGGCAAAGTTAAAAACACCAATAGAGCCTTAAAAAGGATTCTTAAAAAACGGTTAAGGATAATCTTTTCGTTTGGTAAAGGAAACTTGATGACGTTGTGGGCATTCCGTACGGAATACAAAACTCCAATTGTCACTAGAGAGAAACGATTCTTGCAATTGCATGAACTCAATGAGTTGAGACTCCAGGTGTATGAGAATTCCAAACTCTATAAAGCTCGAACTAAAGCTTATCATGATAAGAAGCTTTTTATCCAGAAAAAATTCATGACCGAAGATAATGTTCTCTTATTCAACTCAAAATACAAGTTCAAAGCTCTAAAACTCGTATCAAAATGGTACGGACCATTCTTGGTCAAACATGGTTTTCCATCAGGATATGTTGAGTTATACGACAAACACGAAGGAAGCTTTATTGTCAATGGACATCGTGTTAAACTTTACCATGACGAGGAGCAATTGAATGAGTTGTCAAGTGAGGAAATTCACCTCATGTGTGAAAAAGGCAAAATGAAAGCTATTCCATTCATGGCACCATTCCTAAAAGATTATCGTAAAACCATGACATGGGTCGTAGAAAAACCATTCATATACATCATAGTGGAAAACACTTGCAACGAAGATAAGTTGTATGATCTGGACGAAACTAGCAAAGGAATAGTTAAAGGAAATATTCTTTACATCAAAAAAGACCCGTGTGAGAAGTTTCCACTAGGAGAAAAATGAAGCAGGAGGAGTACGAGTCTGGCTGATGACTCGTTAGTAAAATAAGCGCTTATCGGGAGGCAACCCGTGTATTTTTAGTATTTTTAGTATTTTATTTATAAGTTTATTTTCAATGATTACACCCTAATTTTATCTAACTAATGTTCAAGCGTAAGTGTGGGGTGTAGCATTACTTTTCTTTAATAAAAAACAAACAAAAATTCAAAAATATTGTGCATTTCGTATTTTGTATAAGATTACTGCAAGTGATGATGCTAGAAGCTTATGGAGCTCAAGTATTATTTCTCATGCCCGGATGTCTAGTTTTTCTCTTACTCTTATTTCCCTATTTTATACTTTGATTCGTTTTGTCACATTGAGAGCAATGCCAAACTTAAGTGTGGGGGAGTAAATAGGGAAAATGAGACATAATTTTTTTAATTTTTGGGCTAATTTAAATTTTTTTGTATACTTGTTTGCCATTGTGATCTAGTTGTTTTCACGCTTTTATGACAATATATTAGAATAAATGGATCAATCCACTGGTAATATATGTAATCTTTGAAAAGTTAATATGTGTCTCATTTATTATTGCAGTCCATTCTGGGACCGATAACATTTGCTATCACATATTATAGCTCTTCACCAAAATTGTGAGGATTTGAGCCTATTTCTTGTATAGCATACATCTTTTATGCTTAATCTTTTTGCTATAAGTGTGCTGGTGATTTTATTTATTCTAGAACTTGTTCTTGTAAATCATTATGAAACCGCAGTGAGATCACACTTGTGTGATAATAAGTGTATGTGCGTATCGAAGAAGAAACTTAGGAATAAAACCAAATGGCCTTCCGTTTATATTTTAATGCCTTGTGCTAACCACCTTGGTTAGTCAACCATTTACATGGACCCATTTGTTAGTGCCCATTTTTAGCACTAGATACCCTTAGAAACAACATGCTGAGCCGTCCTGTTCTTAATTGATAAATCCACCAAAGAAAATATACACTATTTAGCATAGCCTTACCCTAGTAAAGTCTACTGGTTAGTTGATAGCTACTTGGATTGATGGTTGTTATGTGGGAAATTCTTATGAATTTTGAGGAAGTTGCTAACTCCATGTCTTATGAAATTGTGTTTGTTACAAGTATATGATGATTGTCGATCGGAGGTTGGTTGATATGCAATATACATATACATATACATATATATATATATATATATATATATATATACATATAATAAAAGCCAATGTGCTTAATAATATGAAGATGAATGAAGAAGAAGAAAATTTAGTATCGATTAGCCAATGTGCTAAGACATGATACGGTAAAGCATTATAATAAGTGTATCATCATTAAAAATTCATATGGATATCAGAATGTAGTAGATAGCGACGCTTGGTTTGTAGACTTTTGACTTATGTTACTTGGTTACACACCTTACTCTAAACATTCTCATGCATTATCCATACCCACTGAACCCGAAGCCTAAACAGATACAACCCGATAAATGCTTTATGTACACTTGGTGCTTACTCCCCATCATTTTGTTTTGTTTCTTGTACAAGCTTATGGTAATAAATTTAGTCATGACTGAGCTATGAGTGTAATTTCTCTTACTTACTCCACCAAATAATAAAATGAGTGATGAGTGAATTATACTTCATTCTTTTTTCGTGAGGTGCATAGAAATGTGAATCAAGCAAGAAAATCAATGGGTGTTGTCAATCATCTCGATTTTGTACAAATAAAGCAAAAACGATGAGTCTTACCTCGTACTAGTACTTGGTAGAATTGCATCATATTTTTCTAATCATTCTCATGTACCATGTGGATTCTTTTTCTTTAATTCTAGATTTGCTTGAGGGTAAGCAAAGGTTAAGTGTGGGGGGATTTGACAACGCTTAAAATGAGTATGTTTTTAGTCGCGTGACCTGTACTTTTGTATACGATATTTGGCTATTTTTATACACTTTTGTTACTTAATTGTACCAAAGTATGTTTGCAAGTCTATTTGTATCCAAGTATAGGAAAAACAAGAAAGAAACGAAGAAATGACAAATAAATGAAGTTTTAAATGAGTACGAAGAATCCCGCATCAAGAACAAGTTCAGAAGCATATCAAGAGCAAAAGAACCAACCATTAAAGCTTCCAAGTCCTGAGATAGAGTTTAAATGAAGTTATATTGAAGAGTAATGACACACGGCCAAGCACAACTCAAACGGGAAGCTTAAACGCAAAATTAAGAAGTTTATATGTTAGAGCGAAGGTTTTGCCGACAGGTAGAAGGTTTTACCGCTAGGCAAAAGGAGAAGCCGACAGGCAGGAAAAGGAGTCGCCCGACTACTTTTGGTCATCTTCTCCAATTTTATCTTGAAGCTTCATGAACGATCAAGAAGGATCTAGACCTCTTCTCCTTGGCATTTAATGATCATTTGGCCCCAAGTTTAGCATTTATGACCCCATGGCTTTCCAAGTAGTATAAATAAGACCCTTTTGGCTATTGTTTTCACACACAACTTATATCTCACAAATCATTCTCTCTACTACTATTTAGTAGTAATCTTCCCCCCCTCTCTCTCTCAAAGCCATAACCTTTTCCTAAAAACCCATAAAAATCCCAAAAGTTAAAAGAAGGAGGAAGCCATCTTTAGGAGGTCAAGAACATCAAGAATTCATCATCATTCTTCAAGGAATCAAAGCCTTATCTCTTGTAATCTTTTACAACTTTTGTAATACCTTTTAATCATGTTTTCTAATGCTATAATTTCTAGAATTATGTCTTCATTTGCTATGACTGGCTAGTGCTCTTATACACTTGATTAGATGATGTTTGTGGTATGATGATTTGATTATGATTGTGATAACATGTTTTAATTCAATTTCAAGCTATTTTTAAGATCCATCTATGCCTATATTTCATGTAACATTGTTTTATCAAACCGGATTGATTAGTAAGAATATCATAGGTCAAAAGGGTTATTGTTATCAATCAATTGTATCCTTTTTGTCTATGATCGGATACCTTTCTTATTGACCATTTCTTAAGCAATTTGATCTAACAAGAAACATAATTGTGGGTGTTAACAAGTTTGTGAAACGATCCGCGAATCAAACGAATTAAAATTGAATTAGTCTTAAATTGGTTGATTGAACTTAAAGCTTGTTCTTGTCACTTGCAATCTTGACGGGGATTAAAGGTTTTGAAAACAATAGATTAGATCACCATCTAATTCTTGTAATCAACATGTTAAGATGTTCATCATAATCATACCAAATGGGATTTCCTAAACTAGTCTAATCAAGTGTAGTCTTTTATCATTTGAATCTTCATTTTAATCATTACTTGCTTGTTAGGATTGTTATTGTCAAATTTAAAACATCACCAAAACACACTAATCCCCGCGAATGATCCCGGCTTACCATCAATTTCTTACTACTAACGGACGAGTACACTTGCTCGTATGTGTTGCTAAGAAATTCGGTAACTGAGTTATAAATTTAAAACTTACCCGTGTCGCATGCATCAAGGGGCAACATCCACTAGGGGCGGTCCTGGCAGTCCCAGATATACCTGGGGGCTGTTCTACCTATAAGGGGCGTCCCTAGGTAGATGCTCTCATTTTTTTCCTTCTGTGGGGAAGTTATTTTCTGGTCCAGAGTTTTCTGTTTTGGGGGGACAGTCAGATTTGAATTTTAAATACTTTATTAAAACATTTCTTTAAATTAAAAAATATTTTGTATATTTTTACTTTCATAAAATGTTATATTACATTTGTAATAATGTAATGTTTTAGATAAAAATATTTACTTTGATCACTAATCATGTTTAATGATTTGTTTATACATACCTTAAGTGATTTACGTCGAAATAAAAGTTTACGACTAATAACGTGTATACGTTTATTTTTATCATAGAATGTTTTTGTTAATACAAATAAAATATTAAAAAACGTTTATTTCTACCTTACGATCTTCTCGTGTTTTGTCGTTAACAAAACATAAATCGTTACAAGTAATCATTTAAACATGTAACTAACCATTTACACATGTATTTTTATTTCTCATTTACATCATTGATGACATAATCATCTTAGCATGTCTTAGGAAAATCTACCAAGATTACACATCATCTTTAAAGATATGGCAATCAAAAATTCGGACTTTGTTTTATAAATCCGGTTCCATATCTTTACACTGGCCGGTTCCCAGAACTGAAAGAACCGTGCTACAGGACGTGTGCCAGAATGTCGGTTCCATTAGCTTACATTGGCGATCCCAGAACCGGTAGAACCATGCTACAGGGCAGCCGGTTCCATTGGCTTATGATGGCCGGTTCCATCCAGTAGATGGAACCGGCAGAATCATGCTATAGTACAGTTCTAGGCCTATAAATACCACGCCATTTCTCATGTTTTACTCACTCATTCTCATTCTCATTCTAATATCTCTAACAATCTGATTATTCTCTTATTTTTCAATTATAGTTAGTTGCATATATCACTTGTAAGTAATTCTCTTTGTAGAAGAAATTGCCAAAATAGCATAGGAGACGATCAAGTTCAAGCAACCTTGATTCGCATCTCCATCATCTCATCAAGATCACCTTGTTGTATCTTGTATATCATCTAGTAGTTGTAGTAGCATAAATCATCCTTGTAAAAAAGAAGTGTGATTCCATTGGGTTGATTCTACCTTTGTTAGAATCTGGTACTTAGCTTTGTACCGTTAAAAGGTGTAAGCAACGTTGTGAGGCTTCTTTGCTGATTGAAGGAGATTGGTGACTAGTTTTTACGAACTCTCAAGTAGGTGACTCAGGGAGTGGAGTAGGGCAAGGAAAGTGTCCTTGTAGTCGAATCACTATAAACGCCTGTGTCTTGGTTTTATCTTTCTTACTCTCTTTTATATTTACTTGCATTTTATACTTAGATAGTATATCATACAAACATCAATATCGTCAACTTCACATAAAGTTCAAACTTTCTTTTTGAAAGAAATTTTAATCGAGAAAACTATTCACCCCCCTAT
>BQNB010122375.1:0-20295 GCA_026074375.1 Tanacetum coccineum
CTTAACGTGGCAAAGTCAACAAAACTAGAAGTAAAATCAAAGCCATTATAAGATGAATCAAAATCAACGAAAACGACTAGCTATTTATTTTTTTACGAAATAAATGAGATTTATTTGATCAAAGTGTTATTTATTATTTACACTAGACGAGTACCCGCGCATAGCGGCGGACATTCCTAGCCGCAGATAATTAACGATATACAATATTATGATAAGTGTTTCGTGTAACATTCAAAATAGAACGTGAAAATATCAAAATATAATTGCAAACGGTTGTAACATGCTTGTTATTATTCAAGACACATTTCTTGATTTCTGGTGGACCTCTAGATATCCTGAAACAAGCAACATAATAAGTTAAAATGAATGGATGTTTAACCTAGAGCCTTGTATTTATAAGCCACGGTTAATTTCATATTACAAAGCAGTTACCAATCACACATTTAATGTCATTAAACTCAACCAAGATATTTTTGTTAAGTCATCAAAATTTTGAATGTATATATGAAACGGCAAATTTTTTCCTTGGCGAAATATATTGTTTTATCAATTGACACACATTAAAAATAATTCTATTAACTTGATTGAATACGTTTTAAAATTAGCATGCGGGATTTGTGATTATGTCCAAAATTACATCATATTATTCATTGTTTTTCAAACATTCTATATATAAATTACCATTTGACTTAGTTAACAATATGTGAGTATAGGTAATGTGAATGTGTTTCAATATATATCCTAAAAATAGATTGGATCAGTTTCAACTTTTACAATCAAGCACCAAAGTACACGATTTGAAGCAGTTTCCACTCATATTCTAACTTGATTTAGTCACGATTGTTGAATGAAGGTAATATAACAAAATATAACCCCTTCAAAGCATGAACGCCAAGATTAATACAAGGAACAAAAACAATAACTAAAAAACGACAAATGGTATGTAACATGAAAGATGAACATTGATTTATATTAAAGGAATGTAGTATAACAAGATGCAACAAAGATCAATATCAAAATAATGAAACGTTTATCAACTCATATTCCAAAGTTGATTTAGTCAAAATATTGAAACGTTTACCAACTCATCACCCAATGTCACAATATCACCACTCGAATTTTCAAACTAACATCTAATATATATATGAATAAGGTAAATTGATATAATTACACCATTAATATTATTAAAACAAAATTTACATAATAAATTTTATAATAAATTTTATAACAAATATTAACAACTTTAAAAATAAACAATACACATTATGGCCACACTCCAAAGGCGGCATCGGCTAATTCCGGCTTACCGGCAACAACGACTGCTTTTTTCGGCAAGTAATCGGCGGCGTCGTAAGCTGTAAAAAACATCGCAAGTTTTAATGTTTCAAAATTGTTAACGCCAATTCTTTATACCTAGTTATTAAACATATCAAAATCAAGGAGAGCACTCTTTCTTAGAAAAGTTATCTGTTTTTCGAAAAGTGAACAAAAATTCTGAATTTCTAAAATACGTTGGTGATATAAATATACACATATAGTCGTTCAAAAGTTGTTTAATTTTTAGATCTATTAAGAAAACACCAAAACAACATCAATACCTGTCGGTTATGGTGAGTTTGTGGCGAAGTGGTGGCACCTCTGACGTGGTGGTTGGGTCGGGGTGGTAGAGGCTGATATTTATATACCCATTGTGTGTATTAACATTTACAGCTTTGCATATCAATTAACATTGGCAGCTATTACTTTTCAAAATTGTGTAACCATTCCATGCGTGTGTGTTTTGAAATTGTATATGATAATTCAAGGCCATTGCAACCTTCCCTAAAATAGTTTCCAGCATTTAACTTTTCAACATTGTGTATATAGTTTCCTTTTATAATTTCAACATTCAAGATAAGCATTAAATTTTTAAGTTTTAAGTTTTCAGTTTTCAGTTTTTATGTCAAAATGTTTTATAAATAGTATAGATATTCGTTGTTAATAGAAATTTTAATGATATGGGGTTGTATGTTCTAGATATTTGTTAAAATTGAATATACATTAGTAGGACCGCTAAATATCTTTTATTTTAATAGTTTGTACATATATTTACTCGTTTCATAAGCTTTTGCAAAGGAACTTTATAAGCTCTGTTACGGCCACTGCTATTGTAAAATCGCCAAAGGGTGTACGTGTGCAAGGTTTTAAAATCGTTTTATTGCCATATCTTGACAAAATTAGTTGTGTAGTTGCTAGATATTGGCGATCTTTGTAAGTATAGTTAGATCGTGGTGATCTTACCAAGTAGTGCTAGATAGTTGTGATATAAGTAGTGTTGTGAAGAAGTCTTGAAGTTGTGAAGAAGTCGTGAACAAGTCGTGAAGTTATGTTGTGATAGATTGGTTCTAGCTAAGATTAGAACTAGACATTTAGCTTTGTGTCGTAAATTGGTGTAAGCAACGTTATGTACGGTTTTCTCCGCCATAAGGGAGCTTGTTGACATAGTGAAGAAAACTCTCGAGTTAGGTGCTCGGGGAGCGGAGTAGGGCGAAGAGATGCTTCGTTGCCGAACCACTATAAATCCTCGCGTTGTGGTTTGATTGTTCTTACTCTTATCTCTTGTCTTGCATTACTTTCTCATACTATCTTATTTAAATTGTATTAGGATTAGGCATTTTGTTTATATTGTGCTCAAGAATTGAAAGTCACCATAAAGTACGAATCTAGATTTTTTTAAAAACACTTTATACTTAAATTTAAAAAGCGGTAAATATTCAACCCCCCTTCTAGTTTTCCACAATTGGTATCAAGAGCCACGCTAAACAAGATTTTTAAATAAATTGTATTTTAAAACTTGAATCGATCGTATGGAATACAGAAAAATATTTAGAAGGGCAATTACGCAAAGACCTGGCACCTATTTGAAAGTGATGGTTTTATTTATGGAAAAAATAGATTCGAAAACTTATGTGAAATCAGATCTTTGGCATTGTTATTACCGATGCGCGATTTTCCTCCTATTCAAAATAATTCCCGAACTAAAAAGGAAGAAGTATTTGTACCTATTTTTAAACCAAAATGATGATCTTAAAAAGTAGCTTGCTAAAAATAATGAGTACTAAAATGATAATTTTATAATGCTTTACCACGAAAGAATACGAAAGGAATTTTTATGTGCCAAACGCAAAGAAATTTTAGGATCTTTGTTAATCACTCTGAGGTATTAATTCAAGTCACAAAGCCTAAAAAATAGATCTTCTTGTTCAACATATGAAACAATTTACGATTCTGAAAGAGGAATCAATAGATAATGCTATGCAAAAATTTAACATATTATTATAGTCCTAAAAGCATTGATGGGTAAGATTTTTTCAGCATGAATTATGTTTAGGAAGTTTCTTAGGGCATTACATCCAAAATGGCGCGCAAAAGTTACAGAATTGAAGAATCAAAGAATCTAACAACCTTACCTCTTGACGAACTTATTGGAAAACATGAAAGTTTATGAAGAGGAACTAAAAGAAAAGATTTCAAAACGGTCAAAAGGCATAGAATGAGACAAAGTCACTCTCTTGCATTAAAGGTGAAAAAGGAAGTAAGTGATGAAGATAGCTCAAGCTCCGATAGTGAAGACGAAGAGTATGCTATGGCCGTAAAAGAATTCAAAAATTCTTTAGAGGTCTAGGATGATTTGTAAGACAACCCACGAGGCGATAGAAATACATTTCATAGAATTAGAAATCGTTGGTTATGGTAAAAGTGAATGGAAAATGCTTTAGGATGTGGTGATCCAAATCACGCATTGTGTGATGTTCAAAGCGCCAAAGAACAACGATCAAAGAGCATTTATTAGAGGAGCATGAGGCGATAATGGAGAAAGAGACAATGGAAAGGACTAAATATGAATTGTCGTGTAGCTCAAGCGCCCCTGTGGAAATATGCTTAGGAATAAAACTTGGAACCCGATGATTGGATTAAGATAGTGAGCATGACGATAATCGAAAGTTGTTTTCTTCATACAAAGCATACAACAGTGTGTGTGTGTGTGTGGTGTGTGGGTGTGTGTGTGTCTTGCGCTGGTAAAATCATAGGCAAAGGTTACGATTTCTCAAGATCTCCCCTAATAATGAAAATGTTTGAGCACGTAGATAATTAACATACAAATGCTTAGTTGTAGGAAACTATGTGATAACAATGCAAGTAATAGTTACCGACACGATAGCGAAAATAATCAAAAGGTCTCGAAAAGGTTATAGTAAATGGAATTAGAAAGGAGGATATATGTTATGAAATGGAAAATAAACCGGAAGACAAAATATGCCTTGCAACATTGGACGAAAACTCCACACTATGGCATAGGAGATTAGGTCACGCTAATATGCAATTAATTCAATCATTGCATTAAAGAAATAGTTAGAAACTTAACCACACTAAAATACGACCGACATTTTTGTGATGCTTGCAAAATTGGAAAACAAGCTCATGCAAGTCACAAGGCTAAAAATATAGTTTCAACAACTAGATGCTTAGAACTACTTCACATGGATTTGTTTGGCTCCTCCGCCATACGAAGTTATGGAGGAAATCGTTATACCTTAGTAATCGTAGATGACTATTCTCGATTCACATGGACTAGATTTTTAGCAATAGAAACTGAAGCTTCGAAAATTCGGAAATATTTTGCATAGAAATGATCAAACAATATTAGCGATGTCCATTGTATCATTAGTAACGGATCATGGTCAGGCATTTGATAATGAAGTTCAATTCGGAAAACTATTATGATTTAAATGGGATATCTTATAATTTTTTCGCTCCTCGTACTCCACAATCAAATGAGGTAGTAGATAAGAAAAAATCACACTCTACAAGAATGAGTAGACCATGTTAAAACGAACTATCCATTATCTTAAAAAATTTTGGTGTAATGCGGTCGATACGTCAACCTATATAATTAATAGAGTTTCCATTAGACGTATTTTAGGAAAAACTCCATACGAGTTGTTAAGAGGTAGGAAACCAAACCTTAACTATTTTAGAGTATTCGGAAGTAAATGCTTTATTCTTAATACAAAAGATTACCTCACCAAGTTCGACCCAAAGTCGTACGAAGGTGTTTTCCTAGGATATTCGCAAAATAGTAAAGCTTACATAATACTTAACAAACAAACAATGAAAGTTGAAGAGTCGTTGAATGTAACTTTCGATGAAACTCCTCCCCCGCCTAAAACATCACCATTGGAAGATGATGAGTTAGTCGAAGAAGAAGCTATTGAGGTTAGTAAAACAAAACCCATAGGCAATGATCTTGAAGACATTTCATTAGAAAATAATCAAATTGTAAATATTAAAGAATCTAAAACTCATCCCCTAGAAAACGTTATTGGTAATCTAAATCAAAGAACTCTTAGGTCGCAAGCTCAAGACAAAAGCAATTTCTTTTGCTTTATTTCAACAATAGAACCTAAAAATATAAATGAGGCATTAAAAGATGAAAATTGGGTAATGGCCATGCAAGAGGAACTAAACCAATTTAAAACAAATGATGTTTGGGAACTAGTCCCAAATCCCATGGATATGACCATTATAGGAACAAAATGGGTATATAGAAATAAACTCGATGAAAATGGTGTCGTAACTAGAAACAAAGCTAGGTTAGTCGCCCAAGGTTATAATCAACAAGAAGGAATTGATTATGACGAAACATATGCACCCGTAGCTAGACTAGAGTCCATAAGAATACTTTTAGCTTATGCTTGCGCACTAGACTTTAAGTTATACCAAATGGATGTGAAGAGTGCATTCCTTAACGGTTTTATCAATGAGGAGGTTTACGTGGCACAACCTCCGGGATTCATTGACTTCGCAAAACCTAATTATGTCTATAAACTTAAGAAAGCTCTTTATGGTCTAAAACAAGCCCCAAAAGCTTGGTACGATCGATTAAAAGCCTTTCTTATTAAACATAATTACTCCATGGGAATGGTAGATAACACACTCTTCACTAAAAAGAAAGACTCCAATCTCATTATTGTCCAAATATATGTTGATGACATTATATTCGGATCAACTTGTCAAGAAATGTGTGATGACTTTGCCAAGATCATGCATGATGAGTTCGAAATGAGTATGATGGGGGAACTAAATTTCTTCTTAGGATTACAAATAAAACAATTAGATGATGGAATATTTTTTAATCAATCAAAATATATTAAGGAAATGCTTAAGAAATTTGGACTAGAAGACTCTAAGCCAATAAAAACCCCTATGTCTACGGAAACCAAACTCACGAGAGACGAAGAAGGTGAGTCCGTAGATAATACCAAATATAGAGGCATGATAGGTAGTTTATTATACTTAACGGCAAGTAGACCCGATATCATGTTTAGTGTTTGCCTTTGCGCCCGCTTTCAAGAGGATCCCAAAACCTCTCACCTAGAAGCGGTTAAACGTATCTTCCGATACATTAAAGGCACTACGCATTTAGGATTATGGTATCCTAAGGGATCCGGCATAGAAACAATAGTGTATGCGGATTCAGATCATGCGGGAGTTAACGTAGATCGCAAGAGCACTAGTGGTGTTTGCACGTTTATGGGATGTTGTCTAACATCTTGGTTTTCGAAGAAGCAAACCGCTCTTGCCATCTCCACAACCGAAGCGGAATACGTAAGCGCCGGAAAGGCATGTCAACAAGCTCTATGGATGAAACAAGCTCTCATAGACTATGGCGTTAGGTTAGATGACATTCCAATAATGTGTGATAACAAAGGGGCTATAGACTTAAGTAAGAATCCCGTTCAACACTCACGAACAAAACACATTGAGATTCGCCATCACTTCCTTCGCGATAATGTTCAAAAAGGAAATATCTCTATAGAAAAGGTCTCATCGGAAGACAACATAGCCGATATTCTAACTAAACCACTTAAACGTGAGCCTTTTATCTACTTACGTCTAGGTCTAGGAATGATGGAACAAATTGATTAAGTTTTCGGCATAATAATGAAATGATAATCATCAATGGACCAATTGTCAAAAATCTGAGAAATTTTTTTTAACAGGGGGTGGCCCCCTTAATTCATAAAGGGCGGCCCCCTTAATTTTAAGGGGACCACCCAGACTTTAAGGGGACCACCCACCTGACTGACAATTTTTTTTTTCTTTTTCTCTCTGTGTCTAGGTTTCTATTTTGCACAAAATCACAAGATTGGGAAAAGTCTATAAGCAAACTTTTACAAATCCTCCTATCCAAATGCATATATCATTATACATATATACAATAATCCCAATCTATTATTTTCCAAAAAGTCTTTCTCACAACTAGGAGCACATGAAAATCAATTATCACATGTTATTGAGATATGCTAAAAACATTTTTCACATATGCATAATGTTCTCTTACTTGTTGTCAAAAGTATATAATCTAATATATATTTACGACAATCTTGGTTGAGCAAAATTAAATCAAGGAGCACTTGGATTATTTCTTAGGTTTTACATGTCTTAGTGTCGAAATAATCGCTACTCCACATTTGTCGCACTTAGGCACACACTAGGATTTGCACAAAAGTTTGGTTCGTTTTTTTAACTTAACCCCCTTATCAAGGAAAATTTTTTGTGTATCATATCTAGTTACTATTTCATATGTTCTTCACCCTTATGATCTTCAATTCATATATAAGTATATGCCAAAATTAAGTGAAATAGGTTATCCTACATCTTGTCATACATATGTAGAATGTTGAATGCTTAAGTGCTATGTGCTAAAAATCTTAATTTTCATAAAAAGATGAACTTGCTGCAAATTAACCACCAAAACAAAAACCCTCATACAAAATTTTGAGAAATATCAAATTTTAGGAAATCTGGGAAATGCCAGTAGGCGGCCCCCTTAATTCATAAAAGGCGGGCCCCTTAATTTTAAGGGGACCGACCCCTAATTAAGGGGACCAACCTAGGCAAACGCAGGTAAAATAGTATTTTCACCTCCCTTTAACCAAATACCCTCTATACAGTTTCCCCAAATTCATAAACATTTCTTGGATTTGATCCTTTAAATGTTCATTCTTTCCAATTTAAATCTTTCCTCCACTATAAATACATTCTCATCCATCATCATCACAATCATCCTCACCAATGACATCTCCTAACAAACCCATATCCAAACCATCAAGGGTAGCCAAAATGAGTGTGAGACCCATTTGGAGGAAGAAACTAAACCCTTGTAACACATCCAATGGGCTCCATGTAAACTTACCTACACCAATGCCAAAACCACTCACTCCTCATCAACCATCTCAAGAAAACAATCACCCCAATCAAGCATTACCAAATCCTTACATCAAGAACACTCCCACATCACAACAAGTTGTCTCACATCCTCTACTTCCCATCTCACCCATCAACTCACATAAAACTCACACTCAAGTTCCACCTCAAAGGTACAACCAAACTCAACACACATCACCTCCATCGCCAAGTAGAGAAAGCCTAGTTGATGACATTAATCAACTACAAGACCTATCAAACATCTTGGCCATGCATCTCTCCCAACAACAAAACAACATTCCCTTATCACCTTACTCTCCAAACCTACTACACACTCTCAACATAAACCAAGTTGAAACCCATGTTGGGTATTGCCCTTGTTGCATCTTCACCCAAAAACAACCCTTGGTGCTCGAGGAGTGGAGTAGGGCTAAGAGGTGCTTCGTTGCTGAACCACTATAAATCCTTGCGTTATGGTTTGATTGTTCTTACTCTTATCTCTTGTCTTGCATTACTTTCTCATACTATCTTATTAATTGTTTAGATAGGTATATTGTTTATATTGTGCAAGAATTGAATTCACATAAAGTCGAATCTAGAATTTTTACAAACACTTTAAAACCTTAAATTAAAAAGCGATAAACTATTTAACCCCCTTTCTAGTTTTCCACAGTGAACAAAAATTCTGAATTTCTAAAATACTCTGGTGATATAAATATACACATATAATCGTTCAAAAGTTGTTTAATTTTTAGATCTATTAAGAAAACACTAAAACAACATCAATACATGTCGGTTATGGTGAGTTTGTGGCGAAGCGGTGGCGCCTCTGACGTGGTGGCTGGGTCGGGGTGGTGGCTGAGACATTGTGGCGAGAGGTGGTGGTGGAGGTTGTGATGAGAGATTTTTTGTGTAGATGAGAGATGAGATAGAAAAATAAAAGTAAATGTGGTAGAGGGTGATATTTATATACCCATTGTGTGTATTAACATTCACAGCTTTGTATATCAATTAACATTGACAGCCATTACTTTCCAAAATAGTGTAACCATTCCATGCGTGTGTGTTTTGAAATTTTATATGATAATTCAAGGCCATTGCAACCTTTTCCAGCATTTAACTTTTCAACATTGTGTATATAGTTTCCTTTTATAATTTCAACATTCAAGATAAGCATTAAATTTTTAAGTTTTCAGTTTTAAGTTTTCAGTTTTTGTGTCAAAATTTTTATAGATAGTATAGATCTCTCACTTGCAGTCAACTTAAAAAGTTTTTTTTTAAATATAGAGATTATATATACACAATTAACGTAATTTCGAACAACTTTTTTTAATGCAGCGTGCTATATCCTTACCCCTGGGGTACAAGGTACTCTAAATTATGTGAGAATTTTACATGCTTTAGCAAGTCGAGCTCTAACTCAGGCACGAAGCTTAGCGCAATTAAAGGATGAATTAATTCAACTTTTGTTAAGTACTCAGTTCCGCAGCCAAATGATTCGATACCGGCTTGAGATTGTAATTCGACGTATAGTATTTAGTTGTACAATTTTATTTTAACAAGTGTCCTCTATAATCAGATTATCAAACAACTTATCCTAATTAAGCTACTCCTTCCGTCCCAAAATTATTATTCACAGACAAGAAATACACAATTTAAGAAAAATGCATTATTTATTGCTTTAGTTTCTATGAAAGCAAAAAAAAGACTATTTTACTCCTTAATAATTAATTATTATTTCTTTTATTTTTTTTGTAAATATAAATTTGAACTAAGGATAATATAGTAAACTTAAACAAACCCAACTATTATTTTAGAAGTGGACAATAATTTTAGGACAGACGAAAAAGGAAAGGCAGACAATAATTTTACGACGAAGGTAGCATCATTTTTGGTTAAAAGTCGTTTTGCAGTTTATGTCTATCGATATCTTTTTGAGTGGCTGCTTTAGAACTTTGCTATTTGAGGTGTATCTGAAGTTGAGAGACGGGTAATGTATCTTTTGGGGTTATTAACTCCCTCTATTCCCGTCATATGCATCAACCCTAATAATTATCTATACCTCTCCCTAATAATGATTTGTTAATCATCTTGTATCTTTAGCATCATCATTCAGTTCAACGTTTGATTGTTACCTTGTTTAGATAACAATCAATGTGTATTATCATTCACCTTGTAACCTTATTCAGTTCAATTTGTGCCGACTATTGAAATAAAGATTTATGGTTAGTCTTTGATTATTTCTGATATCATTTCACATGGTAGAGGAGCTTTAACTCTCCCTCAGATTGATTTTTGGGTGAAACCCTAAATATTGGGGGGGGGTTTTGTGAAATCAAAGGGTATGTTGATCCTGTAAGGGTATGTTGATCCTGTATGCAATTACATCTTTTTAGGGTGCTCTATGGGGACATGTGGATTGGCTAGAACTAGTATTAAAGAAAAACACTATTTTTTCAAAATTAGGGTTTGAGTTTTCTGGGTTGGATTTGATTGAAACCCTAAGTGAAGGTTTCGATTATACCCGTATTCCGACGAGGTTTGTCGACTATTTAAAGATCTTTTATGTCAGTTATTCTATCCTACCTCGTTCTTTAATAAATCTTGGACTGGTAATTAAAGATTTGATCAGGGATCTTACTTATGGTTTTGTTTTCTGCTTATCTATTATTGTTTGTTTATGTTGAGCACTTAGTTGTGTTGTGTGGTTACTATATCTTTATTTCCTAAATTTTTTGTTGTCTAATGGTTTATTTGAATATAACTTTGGCTATGGTGATCCTTTATATTTGCACCCTAATAATATGAGTGGGTCTCGACTAATTCTTATTAAACTAACTAGATTTTAGAACTATAATATGTAGAGTATTGTAATGAAACTTGCTTTGAGGAATTAAAACAAATCACGTCTATTAACAATAACTGTAGAAAACTCACCGGAAAAGATATTAAACAATGAGATATGTTACGCCCACGGACGAGGGGCTGGGCCTTACACCCAAGGACGATGGATTGGATCGCGGGAAGAGGACCAAAAAGAAGCCGAGCTTGCAGAATGAATTCGTGATGGGCTAGGATTGTCTGTCAAACTTATCTTTTGATTAGGAATGTTTTAATGGTTATTCTTTTGTTTAGGAAAGTTAATTATGTTGTCTCCTTGTCTAAGAAAGTCATTTATGTCGTCTCTTTGTTTAGGAAAGTCATTAATATGGTATCTGACTAAGAAAAAGTCTTCGTGCTTATCTTGTAATTATTCAGCTATAAATACCGAATGGTTTTCATCAATAAAGGATATGTTTTTTCAAATAAATCTTTAAGCTTCTCTCTTCTTTCTTATGGAGCTCGCACACGCTATAGTGGTGTTTCCTTGATACGGTTTAGGTCGTATCAATTGGTGCTTTCATTGAGAGTCCTTGTTGAGGGCTTTCGATCTAAGGATAAAAAAATGTTACTGTTCATTGACCCTATTCATCGGTACTGTTCATCGACACTATTCACCAGCACTGTTCATCGGCACTGTTCATTAGTAATTTTTTTTCTTCAATTGATTCTCATAGATGAAAACACAATCCGTGGGTGGCTTAAGGACCACAAGAACGAGTTAGAGAAACTGAACAAGCCGCGACATCTCAATCTGAGTTTGAGGCGTTACAATCTGAGTTACAGACAGCTTGCAGACTGCTTCAAACTCGACATGGGGGTGGGGGCGATCAAGGAGCGTTGTTACCGCGATCAATGCGGCTGGATGTTCCCAAGTTTTCAGGAATCAATCTAGAGAGCTGGATCTTTGCCATAAATGAATATTTTTCGTTGCTTAATACGCCCGCTGAACAACATTTACGTATTGTGGGGTTTAATTTAGAGGGTGCAGCTGCAGAGTGGTTTCGGTGGATGTCGCGAAATGGGTTAATTACTACTTGGGACATGTTTGAGGAAAGCGTCAAAAATCGCTTTGGGCCATCCAAATATGAAGAACGCAAGGGGCGTTGTCGAAACTGTTGCAACTTGGTATGGTGGAGGAGTATCAACGAGAATTTGAAAAGTTAATGAATCGGGTTACATATATACCAGAAACTTTACTTATCTCTTTCTATGTCTCGGGCCTGAAACTTCATATACAGAGGGAATTGTTGGTGTCAAGACCAGCGACGCTCGGGGACGCGTTTGCACTGGCTCAGATTACCGAGGCTCGTTTGGAGGACCAAACAGCTCCGGCGACAGGTACCATAACTAAACCCACGACTAGTGTGGGGACGCAAAAACCTGTCGTGCCATGTTTGGGAGGACCTTCGACGCCGGTTAGTACGGCTAAATCTTCATTGTTGCCAAAGCCTACGGGCCCTTCCAAGCCACTTGCCGTTAAGTGGATCTCTCCGGCTGAGTGACAAGAACAAATCAATAAAGGGTTATGGTTTAATTGTGATAATCGGTGGGAACGGGGAAATAAGTGTTCGGGTAAATTCTTTTTGCTCATGACTGACGAAGAAGATGACCGGGAAGTTGCGGCCGCGGAGGAGGAAGATGATGTGGTTGAAAGTGGTGACATCTCGATTCTTAATTCACTTATTGGTCACGGGAGTCCGCGTTCTCTACAACTTTGGGGAAAATTTGCAAGGGGGCTGTTCATGTACTCATTGATAATGGTAGCACGCATAACTTTATTCAGTCCGAGGTCGTCAAAAATTTGTGTTTACCTGTCAACTCAACGAAGGCATTTAAAGTATATATTGGCAGTGGAGAGACGTATTATGTGAAACTGTTTGTTCAAATGTTACTGTTCACATACAAGTTGTAACAATTATGGTGGATTTATATGTGTTGCCAATGCAAGGACACGATGTTGTGTTAGGGATTCAGTGGCTTTGGAATTTGGGAAAGGTAACACATGACTACGCGCAACAAATTATGGAATTTACGCTCCTTAACAAGACTTATTCCTTGAAAGGGGATGATTCTTTCCATATGAAAAAGATTAGTTTTCACCAAATGCAAGCTTTGTTGGGTCAGGATGAGATTTATGGGGTTTATGAAGCTCATAGTTTATCAAAGGAAGCTGTAGCAACAGAGACGCAAGCTGAGGACGTGATTGTGGAGCATCCTTAGCTCACGCCTCTACTTGAAAGGTTTAAGTCCTTATTCCAGGTACCCACGACGTTACCTCCTCATCGATCAATTGACCATCGTATTCACATGATACAAAATACTTAGACCGTAAATGTACGTCCATATCGTTATCCGCACTATCAAAAAGGGGAAATGGAAAAGTTCGTTACGGAAATGCTAGAGCAAGGCATTATTCGATTCAGTCAAAGTTCTTTTTCCTCGTCGGTGTTGTTGGTTAGAAAAAAGATGGTAGCTATCGTTTTTGTATGGATTATCGGGGCATTAAATGCGGTTACCGTACGAGATATATTCCATATTCCGACGCCTGATGAGATGTTTGATGAGCTAAGAGGAGCTGTTATTTTTACTAAGTTGGATTTGCGTGCCGGGTACCATTGTAACACCCCCAAAATGGGTCGCAGCGGAATAATGTCCGGGAGCGTTACTTCATAATACCATTGCACAAGACTTGAGAGAACGAACTTTAAATGTGTCGTTTGAACATCAAGTAAGCCAAGCATCTAATTCACCTGAGAAAAACATGCTTAAAAGTGTCAACATAAATTTGGTAAGTTCATAGGTTTTTGTAAATGTAAATGTAAATCCCAAAAACTATATATACAAATTTATTGTGTTACAAGTCCCGCCCATACAAGACTTGCAACGCATAAACTCAAATATATAGGTTTATAAAATGCACGTAAACACGAACCACACAAAATGAGTTTGTTAAAATGTTCGATGATAAGTGTAAAATACACATATCCGTTAATACTTAAAATAACCCAATTAAACCAAAAACAAACCAAAAATGGCAAAAATATGCTTGTATTTTTGTTTTGTGTATGCAGGTACATATATATCAAAAATCACAAGAAAATAGTCAAAAACAGGCAAGCACGGACACGAGAATCAGAAGGGTACAAAAAGAAGCCAAGGATTCAAAACCGAAGCCAGAAAAGTCAAACCCGCAGTCAAATCTAGTCAACATGATCAACCAAAGTCAACTCATAAAAGACAAAACCCAAAAATATTCCATTTTGTTCCCCCAACTTTCAAAAAAGTCCAAAAATAGTCCTTGGACCTTAATGGGCCTCAAAACCTTAAAAACCATACCGTTGTTAATCCCCAATAGATTTATTTTATAACATTCGCGCTACCCTCCGAGTAATTAACAGTTCATGCAACCTAAGCTAATCCGTAATCATTCGAGTAAAAGTAAAGTTGTTGCATGAATAAGTAAAAACAAGTATTGTATCTCACCGTGAGATATGACAATGTGTTTGAAATCAATCATGTTATAAGTTTGTAAATGTTCATGTATCCGAGTATATAATGAGTATATAAATGAGTTACGAAATCAAGTATGTAAAAGAGTATGTAAAAGTGATTGTAAATGGATATGTAAACAAGTTGTAACGAGCATGTATTCTCCCTCAAGATTTGTAAAGTAAATGTAAAACAAGTGAAAGAGGGGCCATAAATTCACCTCTAGTGAAAGTAGTGATTGTCGCGAAATCGATAAATAATCGTCACAAATGATCCGGAATGCAACCTAATTAATTATAGGTTTTATAAGTATAATGTATTTAATATAAATACAACATCGTAAGTTATAAAGTTATATCACCACCTACTAGTGTTTGTTTGATTTAAAAGTCGACACAATATTAAAATCGTATTTGTTAATTAAATGCCTACGTATATGTATCCGTAAAATAAAATATTATTGTTGTCCGACAATTGATCAATTACTAATAATACCTAATTTAATATTTTTATTGATTATATAATGATGTTATATTATTAGTTTAATTTTTTTATAAAATAATATTTATAAAGTTAAAAACGTATATAAATATTATATAAATGATACGACAATATTTCTTAACGTTTTTATAGCCCAAACGGACTCGAAAACACTTGTAAACCATATTCTTAGTTTTTTTTATCAGAATGTTATATTTTTATAAAAATTAAAGAAAATTAATTATAAAAATTAATTAGTTTTTGTATTTCTATTTATCCGAAATCTTTGAAAACTCGTAACTTGATCATTTTAACTCCGTTTCGCGCGTTCTTTATATGTATGAAATCGCGACGAAATAATCTATTTAAATGAAATTTTCACTGTTTTTATAAACTTCTAAGTCAAACACAGTAAATCAAAACATTTTATAAAATTATTTTTTTAACTTTAAATCTCGTAAAACTCATAACTCCTTAGTTTTAATTCTGTTTTTTGAGTTTCGTATATGCTTGGAACCCTTATGACATGTACTATCATTATAACATATTTGAACATTTTTCTCAGATCTGAACTGTAGCTATTTTTATAAAATAACTTTTATAAAAACACTTTTATATAATTAATTATCGTAACCTTGTAAATGTCATAACTTCTTCGTTATAGCTCGGTTTTTCGAGTTCTTTATATGCTTACGATTCTCATAATATGTACTATTTTAGTAGAATGTTTCAGAAATTTATTAATGTTTGAATCCACACAGTAAGCTCAAAACAGTTCCTATATATATAATTTATAAATCTAGTTTTATAAATCATTCCTTAGTTTAAATTTGTACAAGTCCTCCAAGTTAATTTATACCACCTCTTTGGTACATTTTAAGTCCTCTAAATTATGTCCACCATGTTTGTTCAAGATAAAATGTCCTCACTTTATTTGTGTATAAACATTTGTTGATAGAAATAATGCCTAAAAACATTATTAATATTTTTCGACCTCTTTACGTTTTAATAATCACAAAATGTAAAAACAATTAATGAAAAATTATTCGTAAACAAATAATTAGTAGTAAATTTTAATTTTGAAAATTTAACCACTTAAATGTATGAATAAATAAATGCTTTATGCATTTTATGATCAAATGAATTTTTATTCAACCTCACATTGTTTATAAAAATGTCACAAATATTTTTATAACTTTTAAAAAACATTTTTAGATAATTAAGAAATGTTTTATTCAAATAAATATTTTGAATTTAAATTTTCTACCTAAAAACGGCTAGAAATGTTCCAGAAAACACCTCCCTCAGAAAAGACAGAAAGGGAGCGTCTGGCCTGGGCGGCCCCCTTAATTATAAGGGAAGTCCCCTTAATTATTTAGGAGACCGACACCCTAATTAAGGGGACCGCCCAGACAAAAAAGCAACTCAGTTTGCCTATAAATACTAGACTATTCCCCACTGTTTTTCTCACCTTTTGCACACACTTTCTTTCTGTTCTAAATCAGTTTATATTCTCCTACAATCCTTTGATCATTTAATCATAAAGCTTTGTTTCCAAGTGATCCAAGCTTAATTCGTCAAGTGCAAGAGAATAATACTTCTTATCATCAAGTCAAAAAGTGTTATAGTTTAGTTGCTATTGTTGTGAAGTTGTGTTAGATCTTGTAAATCATTTGTGTATATTGTGAAGGTGTGTATTGTAGTTGTGTATAATAGTTAGATTGTGGTGATCATTGTAAGTATAGTTCGATCGGGGTGATCTTTGTAAGTAGTGTTAGATTGGTGTGATCATACTAGTGTCTAGGCATAGTGAACTTGTGAAGCGTAGTGAAGTTGTGAAGCGAAGTGAAGTTAAAAGCGAAGAGAAGTCATGAAGTAAAGCAAAGTTGTGAGTTGTTTTAAAGTGGTGTGATTAGCATACAAGAGTTGTGATAGATTGGTTCTAGCTAGGATTAGAACTCGACATTTCGCTTAGTGTCGAAAATTGGTGTAAGCAAAGTTGTGTACGGTTTTCTCCGCCTAAAGGGAGTTTGTTGACATAGTGAAGAGAACTCTCGAGTTTGGTGCTCGGGGAGTGGAGTAGGGCGAAGAGGTGCTTCGTTACCGAACCATTATAAATCCTTGTGTTGTGGTTTGATCTTTCTAACTCTTATCTCTTATCTTTCATATTTACTTGTCATTTAGTTACTTACTTGTATTGTTCATATTGTGCACATATTGAGATCACATAAAGCCGAATATAAGTTTTTATAAACAAACATAACATTAATTTACAAAGCTGTAAACTATTCAACCCCCTTCTAGTCTTCCACAATTGGTATCAGGAGCCACGTCAAACAAGATTTTTAAAATAAACTATATTTATAAACTTGAATCGATCTATGGAATCTGTAATAACCGGCATTTTCAGAACTTTAAATGACTATTTTACCCTTTAACTTTTGGGTCTAACTTGACTTTATATATATATATAATTATATATATTTAAATATATATTATATATATATTATATATATGTATATATATAATGATATTTATAATAATATATATATAATATACTGAATTTTATAAAATATAATGAAATATGACCCGCTCAATACGACCCGCTATATCACATTGTCAAAACTCGGACTCAAAAGAGATTTTACAATCGTAATCTCTTTTCATGAACTTTAGGGTGCAATCGTAATCACACATGTTGACTATTGTATTTGATACAATGGTCATGCATATTTTACAAACGCTTTGTTCCAACTTTACTTAACTTTTTGTGACTATCGTATGGGATAAAATAGTCATACGAATCTTTGATTTAACGTTCATACATACATTTTTGGTGACTATTATAAGGATTGAAATGGTCATACACGCTCTACGAATCTTTGATCCAACATTTATACTTATAAAAAAATCTATGAACTCACCAACTTTATGTTGACCCTTTTAAGCATGTTTTTCTCAGGTGAATTAGATGCTTGGCTTACTTGATGTGCACTAGAGTCTAAATTTGACAAGATTTCATTCATGGATTTCTACTTACATGCAAATGATGAAATCTCGTTGTATCGCTTTCAAGTTTTTCATTGTGATGCAATTATGAGACAAATCTTATATCAATTTAAAGAAAATCAACGAGATTACTTTTCAAACGACACATTTAGAGGTCATTCTCTTGTATCTTATGCTGTTGTATTATGAAGTAACACTCCCTGACATATTTCCACTATGACCTATTTTTGGGGGTGTTATAGATTGGTATCAGAGCACTGGTTATAGAAAACTAGGTTGCATATGTTACCTAGACTATAACCGTTTTCACAAACATTGCATCACATCAAACATTTTCAAAATGCATACACACTACTTGCTTACTTACTTACATTACTTGTTACATTAAGTGCTTACATGACATACATGCATATATATAATATATATGCTTACATTCGTTGCGTATATCATACATTTATATAAGAGTTGTTTATATAAATACTAGAACATCTCTTTAGACATTGTGAGTTGCACAATGGTCTCACTTCATTCTCAAACATTGTAAGTTAAACAATGGTCTCTAAAAATAATTTTTTTCATAACCTTATACAATATTGTATTACCCGAAAGTCGTCATAATTTTGTTTACATGGAATTATGTATGAATCTTAGTATTACAAGTCTTGTATGGGCGGGACTTGTAATATGAGGATTGATATGATAATTGCAATGTTAACAAAACTCGTCACAGTTCTTTTTACATGGGATTATGTGTGAATCTAAGTATTACAAGTCTTGTATGGGCGAGACTTGTAATAGGAGGATTGATATATATTAACCAATAGATCTTGATTGATGATTAATGTGTGAAAATTAAGGTGTAATTAGTGTGTGTGTTTAGAGAGAGAAAATACCTAACTTGCCTTTTGATTAAATAAAGTTGTTACATCTAACCTTGGCATAAATTACTATTTATAGCCTTGGTTAGCTATTCTTATTAAACTTTCCTAACTTAGCACTTCTAGTCCCTGCACTTTATAATAGTGCTACAAGTAGATTATTTCTTTATTTCTAACATTCTCCCCCTAAATGATCTACTTGGGAACTATCCTTATTGTGTTATTGATGACGACTTCTTCTTTACGCTTGAACACTTTATTCTGAAGTAGTCTGTCATTTTCTTTTTCCTTAAAGCTCGAAAACGCTGAGAATTCTTTATGAAAGTTGAGGACGACCTTGTAGCAAATCTCTCCTGATATAATTTTCTCTCCCTATATGACAGGATAGATTTCTTTATCCTTAAAGGTATCAACTCTACTCTCGAACTCAAAATCAGCATTCTCAAAAGCTAACTTTGACCTTCTTTTGCAACTTGATTCTTTAATAACTTGTATGAAATCTTTAACTTTGAACTTGATCTTGAATGTAGATTTCAATCACCTAATGTTGCTGATGAAAGATCTTGAAACAAGATGATATTGATTGAGCATTTCTTTGTAAAAGACTTGAACACTTGACTTTTCACATGAATCTTCATACTCTTTAAGCTCCCCCTCAATCATATATCCATCTCTTGAATATTAAAGTAATAAACTTTGATTGTCTGAAGACACTTTCGATATTCTTGAGAATTAATTCCATGCAAATGTCGAACCGGCTATCTCGATCGATCAAAAAAGTTGATGAAATAATCTCAATTATGCATAACAATTTTATCTTCTTAATCAAACTACTTTTACCATAACGATTTCTTTGATTCAATTTCTTTGCTAGTATCTTGATTTGTCCCATATATTCTTACTTATATATTCTCCCCTTTCATATACTTGAATTGACCTTACGTTTCAAGCTTATATATTCTCCCCCTCCTGATGATTATGATCCATCATGAACATCATGATCATATAAGCTTCCAAAATAAGCTCTGGGTGAAGAATATCCTTTGAAGTCCATGAAATTGAAATCAAAATCTTTTCTTTTCTCAAACATTCTCCCCTTTATAAACAAACATACTCCCCTAAAATAACCCATATAAGATTCGTTGAAGTAGTCATGCTTGCGAAAGGTAGAAATGTTGTTGTTGTATGCTGTATGTTGTAGAAGATGAAATGGAGAATTATTAGAGTAAGAACCATCTTCCACATTAACTATGAAGTTCATACATCACAAGATCATGCTTTTTTAAAATTTCCGATGAAACATTTG